>JASDQU010391402.1:0-10756 GCA_032191745.1 Picea mariana | reverse complement strand
GCTTTGTGCTATGTTGTTCATGTGATTGTGTATTTATTTTCTTATTACTTATTCTGGATGAATGTTTAATTCTTAGTGATATGAATGAATGATAGATCTGCTCTATTTCTATATGCTAAGTGTTTGGATGTGCTATATCTTGTCGAATAATGCGTTGTTTTGTAATTAAGGTTTTACCTGCGATGTGAATAAGGGTTAAAGACTAATGAATGTTAACTGCTAAGTTCTATGTTAAAGAATTGTGATCACAGATCCATGTCCCAGCTAGGTTGTAGACACTTGAGTCCTACAACCCCCCCTGCCTCTACCTCGAGTGAGACTTCATCTACTTCACAGGTGTTTCCGAAAGGGTCGAGAGTTAAGGTTTTGTTGGTGAGTTGTTGAAGCATTGAACCCTGGGTCTGCCCATGTTCCAACAAATGGTTCCATTGTCGAGACCTGAAACTATGATTGTTAGGAACTGAAGAAAAGAGAAAGCTATGTGTGTATATCTGTTGCCCTAGTGCACAGTACTCTACTTGACTTGTCAAGCTCTATGCTAAGAAGAGAAGTCTGATCTGAAGAAAAGAGGTAAGATCTTAAAGCTTTGTGCTCTGATAAAGGTAAGATAAGTGGAAATTTTTGTTTCGAAAGAATGGATCTAGGTATATTTGATAGATTTCGTCCTAGTATGAAAACTAGGGCACATCTAGAATAAAGAAGATGTGATATGAATAGATCTGATAAAAATAGGGAAAGATAAGTTATTCCTATGCATAGAAATAATTTTTGGGCTAACTAGTGGATGCAGGATCCTAGAAAGAATTTTTTGTAAGTCCATCACTGTGATCCTAGTGCGTAGTACAGGAAAGGTTGGGGATTGTTTAAGAGAAAGAGAGGATTGACATTATGTTCTAATTGCAGAAGATCAGGACATCTTGCTAAGGAATGACCTGGTAGAGGTCCTATTTGCCTTTATTGTAAGGCTAATGGACATGAAGTTTTAGATTGCCTTAGAATGATTGCTAAAGTTGAAAAGATGAATATGAAACAAGAAAACCATGAAGAAGGTTAAGAAACTAAGGCTATGCTAAATAACCAGAAATAATCCGAGCCTATATTATTTCAGATAAAAGAAACACTGAATGATCACAGAGACATTAGTTTATTAGACATTTTAAAAGAGAAAGAGTGCATAGAAACAAGAATAGGAGACTTCGACATAGACTGTGTATTGGATGTAGAAACACAAGTGAACATTATGACAGAAAGTACATGGGAAATCTTAGGAAAGCCTTCTATGATTCCTTCATTAGGAGGAATAGGATTGTTTAAAGGAAATATTATAACCCTATGTGGAAGACTTGCCCATGTACCTATGGTTTCTCATGGAACATTGACAAAAGAAGAATTCAAGGTCATTACGTTTGCTGAGAACAATGATCACTTTGCAATTTTGTTAGGAAATACTTGGATGAAGAAAGATCAGATCCAAAGGAGAGAAGAAGAGGAAGCTATAGAATAGAAAAAGCAAGAATTAACAGATTTCATGGCTAAGAGAATAGTATGCTTAATAGAAGAACAAGAGGACAAGTTGAAGCAACTGAGGACCAGAGACTTAGATGTCGAAGTTGAAAGAACACAAGAAGGATTAAAGAACCTATCCATGCAGGAGAGTAGATCACCTACTCCAGAAATAGTAAGAGAATAAGTATTATCCTCGAACCTTGTGAAAGATCCTCAACAATGTGAAGCTACTATGCTAATAAAAGATAAGAACAATAACGGAAAGAGGAATCTAGAGACGTAGATCACAGGAAATAAATCTAGAAAGATCAGTAAGAAGAAAGCAAAGCTAGAAAAATTGTAGGAGGTTTCAGAGAGGACTTTGCAGAAGGCAGACTTGCACAACTCAATCCTCGCCGGAATAGAAGAACAACATATATTGGCACTTCACCATGACGAAGCAATATGACTGTTGGAGGAGCCCTAACTATTAGAACGATGCTCCAGAACGGCTAGAAAAACAATTATTTCTAGAACGATCACCATTGGACCATTGGGACCGCACCATAACAGATGGAATCGCATTGATTGAGTCATTCCTACCCGTTGGAGGAATCCGTTACGATGTTCTGTTTAACCCGTCAAATGTCTTACCATGGGCACTTTTTCCAATTGTGATTATCCAAGCCCACAGAGAACTAATCACTTTTGCGCAGTGCTTATTGTAACCTCAACATACGTTCTGCTACCTTGATTGTTTGTACACCGAGCCGAGATATCTGATCTCAAGCGTGTATGTCAGGTGACCTTAGCGCAGTAGAGAAATCTTTCAAAGAAATCCTCATAGATCTCAGGGCTAAGAAGGTCCTGTCCACAGGAGTATAGGCCTCGTCAACGAGAGGAGTGAAAGCATCCCCATCGACTGCACGTTGATCTGGGCCCTCCCGAACTGTGATAGAGAAGAGAAGAAAGCATCATTATGACTTGGCGAACGCGAAGCACATCCCGTCAGTCCTGCCCGACTATATCCTGCCTCTGGCTGGTGCAGTTAGTTGTCATAGCATCCCAAGGGAATTCGAATATACATTGATCACCACGTACCTCCCGAAGGGGATACACGCATTTGGATTGCATTTAGGACAGATTATGACACTAAAGATCAGTGACTTCGACTTAAGATACCAAAATAACTATGGCATGCTCACACCACACAAGTAATTAACCAAGACAACGGGGAAGAAGTCGAAGATAATACCCAACCATTTACCATGGACATTGCAAGATCAACCATCCTTAATGTAATGAATATACCACACTTCAACAAACATCAGGAGGTTAACGTGTGCTTTAAAATCCCCCTGTCATGCTACCATGGTGGTTACCTATGGTTGGATTGTCGCATCACCATAGATCCAACGCTGATCCATTGGATCACCGGATTGAGCATGCAAGGATGTGACCCTCAGGATTTTTACCTAGGGAAGGCTATAGATCATTCCCTGATGCAATGCATAAAAGAAACTTACAACGATGTAGAGAAGGGGAAGAGGGGCTACAAGGTAGCCTCCATCCAAAATGGCATAGTGCGCCTAGCTTTCCATTTGATCGATAGTAAGCTCGTTAAGAAGAACTGACCAACACAGGTCATGGGGTTCGTCGTTGACCTCACAGGAAAATGCGTCGAAGGGATGCAAATGAACTAGGCGAGCTACCTCGTCAACCAGTTGGAGAAATATTTCCACGAAGCACAGGAATAGGGCTACGAGTTTCATTTTAGCTAGTTGTTGATTCTCATTATGTTCATTTCTTGGGAGATGCCAGAAGGAGTGACCTTCCCTGAAATTGAGTCGTCCGAACCACTGGCCATGAAGTTCACTATGCTCTAGTATTCGAGCGACATGGCAAAACAATGGCAATCCAATGCAGTTTTCTACACATATTATTTACAATTGAATAGGGCCATTGAATATTTCCCTCGCATAATGTCGAATATCCTACACAGGTTCAGGCCACTTGCGAATTTCCATGTATATAGGCATTGCATTTAGATCACTGCACGTGGGGATGAACATAAAGAAGAGATCCAGTCCTATTACAAACTCACAGAGGAGGACATGGAAGAAATAACCAAGGAATGGACTATAGATTTCCTTGTACCATTTGAACAGACAGAACTCTTCGACCCCGACCTCATCAGAAGTCCTATAGTCACCCGAGAAGAATATGATGCACCCAGCAGTAGCAGGAAGAAAAAGAAGGAAGAGGTACATGAATTGAACAACACATCAAAAGAAAATACACCATATTCACCTGAAGGAGGAGGAGGTGATGTAGTAGAAAAATAAGAGGAATAAAGGGAAGAAAACAAATAGGAACATGTCAAAGTGACACCTCCTAAGGATCCCATCATGGAGGCTGAGACATCTAAGAAAAAAAAGGGTTCCCCGAAGAAACCCTCATTGCAAAAGAAGTCAAAAGATGATAAACCTCCATTTCAGACTATGCTCACGGTAGATGATATTGAACTCATCATCGCCGTTGTATCAGATACCTCAGAGGACATTTTGTAGTGATGCAAAGCCAAACAAGAGACAATGTTTGATAGGATCGAGGTGGAGCTCAAAGGGGTACAACATGCTCTTTATTTGAGCCACGCAGTGTCTACTACATCGTTGTCATTAGGGGGAATTAAAGTAGGATATGAGCTTGCCCAGCTACACAGATTAGTGGATTTGATCGAGGCTCACCTTCATCAAGTCCAGGAGTAAAACAAGGAGGCCACAAAGGCATTAAATAAAGAAAACGCATAAGCCCTAGAGAAACATCGGGTTGCGCAAGAAGAAAAAGATGACCTCCAGGTGAAGTTTGCAGAGGATAAAGCACAGATCCAGAAGGAAAAAGAATAGCTTCTCACATAGAAGATGGGATTCAAGGAGGCAGTCACCAGAGAACTTCTCTCTGTGCTGGGCCTCACACATATAGAAGACGAAACAGTGGAGAGTCAAGTGGAGAAGCCCATTGAAGCTCTTTAGCAGATTCAAGCAAGAGTGGCAGAACTGGAAATGAAAGCCATGCCAAGCACTCCACAGAAAGTGCGAGATTAGAGGGAATAAACTACTCGAAGTGCAATCAAAATAATTAAGGCATTGGCCTTAGAATGCAAGCAATTAAGTAGTCGAAGTGCATATACCTATGAGCACCTTGCAAAGGACCTATAACTAAGGACATTCAAGTCACAACTCCAGGAGGAAAAGCAACAAGAAGCGATAGTACAAGCATAGTTGAAGCCACTGTTAGCAGTCGAGAGGATGAAAAGGTCCTAGGAACAATGCACCATTCAACAACAGGTCCATGTCATCCAGAGTAAATTCATGGAAGTGACCCACAGGCTACATCTAGTCTAGGATGAAGCCTGCACACTTTTTGAGGAGATTGAGGGACAAGGTGCATAGCTAGAACAAGTAGTCACCATGGTGGAACAGTGATTGGAAGGACCAGTGACCAAGAAATTTATTCAGGAGTTCATCGAGTAGGAGGCTCTAGCGAAGAACCTCGAGCCAAGCTCAAGGCCTTTGAAGCAGAGTTTCCCAGATCAGAGTGACTTGGGATGAGTCACAGGTGAGTGTTGGGGGATTGTTGGTCCTCGACCAAGTTTTGAAGAACCTGGGTTGTGTTTGACCACTTTTGGGACTTCAACAGGCTGGTCGAAGACGAAGCGCCAGGCGAAGCGGAGGTCACGGGATCTCGCCCCCTTTTGTGGAATTTTTCGGTTTAGGGTTTATGTAACGGGTATGGGATGTCGACCCATGGGTCTTACCCATGTTTAGGCCCCATTTGTAATATATAAATAGATAGCTAGGAGATGTAAGAATAGTCAATTGTAATCCATTGAGCTAAGTGAAAATAGTTGTAAATGCTTTGTGCATACTATGTGTTGAGAACTTGCAGAGCTAAGTGCAAGTGATTGTAAGAAGGCTCTGTGTTGTGCCAAAATTGGGGAAGGAGGATTTGGATAGGTGTGTGCAGATCTCCTGTCCTATGTGGAGTGGGTTTTGTGGCTCTGTGCATGTAAGAGGATTGAAAGAAGATAATAAAGAAGATGAAGAGTTGGTGGATGTAGCTCCATGCTAGGGGTGAAACACGTATATCCTATGTTATGGTTCTTTGTTCTATGTTGTTCATGTGGTTGTGTATTTATTTGCTTAGTGCTTATTCTGGATGAATGTTTAATTCTTAGTGATATGAATGAATGATAGATATGATCTATTTCTATATGCTAAGTGCTTGGATGTTCTAGATCTTGTCGAATACTGCGTTGTTCTATAATTAAGGTTTTACCTGTGATGTGAATAAGGGTTAAAGATTAATGAATGTTAATTGCTAAGTTCTCTGTTAAATCATCGTGATCACATATATGTGTCCCATCTAGGTTGTAGACACTTGATTCCTACAACCCCCCCTTCCTCTACCTCGAGTGAGACTTGATTTGCTTCGCAGGTATTGCTGAAAGGGACGGTAGTTAGGGTTTTGTTGGTGCATTGTTGAAGCGTTGAACCCTGGGTATGCCCTTGTGCCAACAAATACTCTAGCTACAAATGAAACCTTTTACTTCTCGATGCTACCATTAGTGACATGTTTCATGTGCACATCCACCTAGAATAAACTAGTAATTTCCTTTCTGGTATTGGTACCATCTCCCACACATTATTCTTCATGATGAATTTGTACTCATCCACCAACATCCTACCATACATGTTCATCCATTGCCTCCTCATAACTGGAAATCTCTATATTAATGATGGAATACATGAATGCAACATAGCTAGGGAATTTCTTAGGAGGATGGCTTACTTGAAAGGTATTCATTGGAGCATCAACTTACTCTGTCTTCTCCTACAACATCTATGTAATCCACCTCAAACTATTATCTGTACTCAATGGTAAATTTATCTATGTACCTACATTGGAACTTTTCTAACTTGAATCTAAACTCCTCAAAACCCATGGATCGACACTCGGAGAAACAATTATTGTCTCCTCAACCAATACTAGGGACTCTTGGGACCTAGAAGACCATGCATCCTCATCTATCTTCACATCCTAACTTAATAATATCTTCCTTTTATAAGGAACATAGATCTTATAAGCCTTATAGGACCCACCGTAGCCAACTAGAATACCCTTCAAGTTGGAGGGTTCAATCTTTGTCCTTTATCATCTAGAACATGAATATAAATCAGACTCCCAAACACACTGAAATTAGAAACATTTGGTTTCTCCCCTATGAAGACTTCTTCTAGAGTATTTTCCTTCAACAACCTCTAAAGACATATGCTCAATGTGTAAACTACAATACAACATGTATCTACCCAAAGGAACATGGTCAGATCTAAGTCATGAACCATAGACTTAGTAGACTCTACCATGGACCTATTCTTTCTCTCAATGACCCTATTCTATTGTAGGTTGTATGATACTATCAACTCCCTCTTGATCCTTTCTTTTCTATAAAAGGAATCAAAGTCATTAAAGGTATATTTCCTTCCATTATCTGATTTCAATGCTTTGATCTTCCTACATATATAGTTCTCAAAAAGAGCTTTGAACTCTTGGAACCTATTAAAGAACTCATCCTTGCTCTTCATAAAATACATCCAAATATTTCTAAAGGAATCATCAATGAAAGTAACATAATAAATATGATCTATCAATGATGTTGATGGCATGGGTACATAAACATTTGAATGAATCAAATCAAGAATCCCTCTTGATCTATGCTCACTTATTTGGAATGTAGTCTTGGAATGCTTGTTGATTTCACATCCCTTGCACAATCCTCTCTTCTCCACCTTTGAGTAAGGGAATCCAACCACCATGTCCTTTAAAAGACGTAAGAAACTATAGTTCAGGTGACCAAATCCTTTGTGCCAAAGCTCTCATAGATTGTTATTGTTAACGAAAAAATATATGTACTTCATTGGATCTTCGAGCAGTCTATAAAATCCACCCTCCCTAACTCCTCTGGATGAAACTCAACTAATATTAGGGTTTCTACTTCTGATGATCACTTATAGATCATCAAACTCAACCCTACACTTCAAATCTATTAGATAAGAAAGTGAAAGGATATTTTTAGTCATACCAAGAGCATACAATAGCTCACGTAGATCCAATTTTTTTATAAATAGCATGTGGAATGAGATAGACCCTAACCCAACCACTAGGTACATGCCATCATCACCAATATCCACCTACATGTTGGTGTCTTGTTCTTCTAACTTGAAGAAGGATGATATTTTTTATAGTCATGTGTCTTTAGGTTCCAACATCAACATACCACCCAATATTTGAAACTAAGTTTTGGTGGAAACATATGACACCATGGAAAACGTCATATCAATCCTAACAGTCAACTTATCTACTCCTAAAGCTCCAATGCTTCCTCACCTTCTCAAAAAGGTATAGGATTAGAACATTATCATAACTAGTTGGGACATGTTGTAGTCTCATCTCCTCTCCAATAAAAACATCCCACAATTGCTCAAAGTTTTATAACTTCTCTTGACCACAGATACCATGGAAAAATTTGTGCCATGATGGAACAAATCCATTCAAATAAATTTGAACTAGCTCGTATTCTCAACTATGTCCCCAACTACTGCAATTTGATCTCTCAACTTTTCTATCTTCATGAGATAGCTCATCAATGTATATGTTTTTTCTCATGCGAGTAGTATTGAGATTTTCCTTTAAGAGCATCTTCCTGAGTAAGTTCACACTATGGGAAAAGGTTCCCAAGGAATCTTACATATCTTTGATAGTATTCTTCCTAGTGATATGAGGGATCAAATGATCGTTCACCAAATCTACCTAATCCAACCGGATTTGATTCATTGTTACTACCTTCTTGTTTTTTCTACCTTATCTTTGTGATCTATAGGTGGTACGACCACCTTCTCCATGAGGTACTATAAATCTATGATTTCCAAGAGGTTTTATAATATCAACTTCCTTGATTCAAAGTTGGAGGTTCCCTCTAACAAGTTAATCTCTTGCATAGTGGGAGTTTCTATTACCACAATTGTTTCGAACAAGCTATACTCTCCAATACTTAGATTAGTGAGGGATTCTTACCCACAACCCTTCTTAGGTCCATGTGTCGATTACTAACACAATTATGCTTCTTCATTGAAGATTGGACATGTTTCTCATTGAAATCCTCTAACAACTCTCTACTCTAGACAATTTCTCTGTCTATACACGTAACTTAGAATATTTCAGAAACTAACCTATGATACCATGTTAGATGTTTTAAAACCGTGGTAAAAACAAATTGCACTCTAAAATAATCCCTACATGAAACTGAACAATGGAAAACTGAAATCCACTCAAAATTGGTGTCTTAATAATGTTAAAATCTGCAAACACATACTATAGATAATATATAACAAAAACTCACAAGTATGTCCTAAATCACATCATCATCATTACACGGGAAAACATAATTACAATGTACTTTCTAAATCATTTTTAAAATCAAAACATAAACCTAGTAGATGGACTTCCAAAGCTATTAAACCACATTCGCATTAATTTTGAACTGGAATATGCTACAAGAAAAAAACAATGAGCTAATACACTACATGTTGTTGAATTGAATAAATAAACCTATACCCCTACTTTCTCCTTTATAGACTAGGAAGAAGAGTAGGTGCAACGAATCTTGACACATGCACAATAGCACCTCAAGTGGAGATGATATGAGGCATACAAGCATGCATCATCTGAGATATATGTGCCCTTATTTTCATTCATTCCACTAACTAAACTTAGACTTAAGGTACAATTAGAAAATTTCTTAATAAACTAAAACTAACACATACCACTACATGTTCCCTCTCTTAATTAAATTATCGATGACATGCAATCTCCAATAACTAAAATATAAGGATAACCTTACCCTATCATATCTATAGATGGCACATAGATGCATGCATGTGCCTTCAGTGATGGAATCCTAGATATAACGATTCACCCTATAGCCTTGTTTAATGTTATTCCCTCATTTCAAACCACAATACAACACATAATTCAATGTTGTATCAGTTCATTGTGTGAGTGATGTTGCTATAATAGAAAAGTTCCCAGATCACCCACATGTGTGCACAATGATGTAGAAGACTATATAAGGTACACTCTTTAACATACATATGAGGAAAATCTCTCTATGGCTAGGGGTAAACCACAACAGATGGAAATGACTGAAGAAATCAACTCTAATATCAAGTATGCTATATAAAAAAATATGCTAACAAGACAAGATAAGAGGCCTACCTTATCTAGATGTTCGATGAAGTCCACTGTTGAGCACTTGATCCAAAGAAATATACCTGCAACTAGTCCTCAACAACCAAGAAATGCAAGCATATGGTGATAATATATATTTTTAGCACATTCAATAGAATAATCCATCAAAATTCATAACAAATACGCCCATGGAATAATAATTCAAATATTTGCAAGATATTAATTGGACGAGAAAAGAGTATTTCTATTAAGATATGATCAACATAAGTGAATGAGTTACAAACTTCCGTGTTGGCACGGTTCAGAACCGAGAAACTAAGTTCCTTCCAGCTGGGCCTCCACCACTTCAATCCTCCACCAAAGGCAAGCTCATATAAGAGAGACAATGAAGTTATCAATCAATAAGGGAAGATCTTGGGGGATGAACAATGTGTTCAAACTTAAAGGACAAAGGGATGCAAACTCAATGTGAAGTGAATAATTTCTGCAGAGTAACTTTTCTCTCAAAGTTGAATTCTTTCTCCTCCTTTCACTAACTCAGATTTGGCCCATTTATAGCCTTCAAGTGGATTTGAAGGGCCAAGTTAGAACTTTTCTAGCAAGGGTGATTTTAAGAACCCCCTTAAATTTATATGTATAATAAATGGGCGAATCCCCATGATACATGGGAAAAATTGAAAGCTAGTTTATCAATAATATAATATGTATATATAATTTTTTGGCGAATATTTTAGTCAATTATATAATATTGTAAAATCTTGGCGAATTTTTCACCAAATTATAAAATCTTGTAAAATCCTGGCGAATCTTTCACTAAATTATAAAATCTTGTAAAATCCCAACGAATATTTTACTAAAATATAAAACACTATGAAGTCTTGGTGGATTTTTTGATAAAGTATAAAACCATATATAATAATGGGAAAATATATTCATTAAACTATAATATACTCATTTTACATGT
>JASDQU010391400.1:0-10990 GCA_032191745.1 Picea mariana | reverse complement strand
ATCATCTAAAAACGGAGAGGGGGTGCTACCGATAGCACCATTTTTAAAAACGAGGTAAAAAATTGGACCCCCCAAAAAACGAGAACTCTGGAGAGTTCTCATTAAGTTGGTAACTATGTTCACTCTGATACCGTTTGTTGGACTACGATTTCTGTTAGACCAAAACCCACAGGCATTAATCTCCGCCACAATATCCAAAGTTAAGATCCACGAGAGGGGGTTAACCCATGTCGTGAAACTCACGGGAAGCGTTGAGCCCAATGTCCAACAATCACCATAATCAACATTGTCATAGTCATAATCCTCCTCCTCCTCATCGTCATCGTCATCATCGTCATCGTCATCATCATCGTCGCCATCGTCATTGCCATTGCCATCATTGTCATCATCGTCATCATGGTTATCGTCATCATCATCGTCGTCATCATCATTGTCATCACCATAATCACCATAATCAACATTGTCGTCGTCATCATTGCCATCACCATAATCAACATTGTCGTTGTCATCATCATCATCATTGTCATCATCGTCGTCATCATCAATGTCATCATCATCATCATCATTGTCATCATCGTCGTCATCATCAATGTCGTCATCATCATTGTCATTGTCATCATATTCATCGTCATCATCATCATCATCACCATCATCATCGTCATCGTCATCATCTGCACTCTGGTAAAATTGTTTCATAATAACATTGATTCTTTGGGATCAACAAGAGTTAATGGTTTTTTCCTATATGACAATATTTACACATTCTTTGGGTATGTGAGGAGGGTTTATATGTGTGTGTGTGTTGCCTTAATGTTTATCATTCTCCTAATCGTCATTTATGCCTGGGGTTTGGAACCTCCATTGCAAATATCATTGTCATGTTCAGACCAAATGAAAATTTGATGTTCCAATTTGATAATCATATATTTGGTATTTATAACCCGAGTATTTTATTTCTATAACGAGGGTTTACATATTTATGGGATATTTTGTACATAAATGGTTTATTTACCCACTTTTTTTTTTTTTATATTCCTTGCATCAAATATTACTAAGGTACATCATTGCGATACTATGCACTTGGAAACTAACACAATGGAATGGGAAAAGCTGATACATAGTGTCATATGGATTGTGGTTTCTGAAATTATACCTACAAATTACTTACATGTTAGCGTAAGGTACTTTTTTACATGGATGATTGTGATTTTTTATTTCCTAGGAAATAATGTTTTTATTTCATAGTTTGAAAAATTAACATTATAGTCATGAATCGACAAATGTGCTAGTAGCACACGGTTGGGTAATGTTTGTCACCCTCTATGAGCCAACTACCTATGGACTTCCCATCCTATATGAAATATTAAAAAAAAAATTCATTATTGTAATTACACAAAAAAATCAAAAAACATTATCTATTTAAATGAGGTATATATATGTAGGATAATTGTAGGATAAAATAATTGAGCTTAGTTAAATGTACCAGCAAGAAATTTGTTAGATATTACAGGGTATTTGATTATCTATTTAAACATGAACAAAAAATGTGAAAATGGATTATCTTAGTAATGGTAATGGCTCTTAGTAAATGGTAATGGTAATACTAAGGCTCATATCATAGTATTATCTTAGTAATGGTAATGGCTCTTAGTAAATGGTAATGGTAATACTAAGGCTCATATCATAGTATTATAGTTTCACTATTTTGCTTGTGGTTTTATATATGTGATGTCACGGAATATATAGGGACATGAAAACCAAAAGCTCGATCTCCTATATTATTGAAAAATTGCCACTAGCGTTATATTAATTAATGAAGAATCCAAAATTTTCCAAGCTTATTCTTTGTGTGTGATGCGACCAATGTGAGGTGAAGGATGAAAGGATACATGAATAGTGTCTAAAGTTTCTTTTGCACCCTTGAACCAAGGAGTCACCTCCTTCGTTTCCCTGACAATAAACATGTTCGATCCATAAATCACAGTAGCATTGACTCGACCACCAATGGCATAGAAGTAGAATTTACTCGGCCACCAATGACATAGAAGTTTCGATTGGTATATAAGTTGTTTTCAGAGAGAGGTCACAGGTTCGAGCCTTGTGTCTTTGGGGTTGTGGTTTAACACCTCATATCATCCACGAAGTGGGGAAGTATCAGGTGAGTTTCCCGCGTAAAATTTCTCGTGGAAAAAATTGTTTTCAACATGACAAAATCCCCATTTGCAACAACTAAAACTTACACGGATTAGATTGATATATACAACATGATATATACATCATGAGGTGTGCATCTTTACCCAACTTGATTTGATTGCACGTTTAGGGTGATTGACACGTCACAGAGTCAATTTGACAATTGAGTTTGTTACGTGCTTCTCTTAATTGAGATGGTTCCTCTTTGTTCAATTTAGACGGTGTAATGGATGTAGTGAAAATAAACATTTATGCCTTAGACACTGTAATGGATGTGTAGAAAATAAATATTTTCACATATGTGATATTTAGGCTAATGTTAAGAAGTTAAAAGATGTATATTTTATTGAGTATAATTTTAAATAAAAATGGATATGTTTAGGTTAATGTTAAGAAGGTAAAGGATATATATTTTATTGAGTATAATTTCATATTAAAATTGACGATGTGATGAGATGAAATATATTTAAAAATGAAGAATGGAAGAAAAAATTGTAAAATAAATTGTAAATTTTTAGAAATTAAATATTAAAAAATTAAATATAAACTTAAAGGAATGGTAAACCAACATAGATCTTAACTCTGGATCTATCAAGCCGAGAGGAGAGGGATCAAATTTCTCGAGGTGGAAACATTTTCTAAAGTTTTTCACTCTAAAAGAGGTTTGCACCTCGAGAGATTTGATCCCTCAGATCCAAGATTAAGATGGATCTACGCTAGTATACATAAAATTGCTCGGAAAAATTTATACATGAAAGGAGCTTCCTTTGATTGCTTCACCTTTGCCTCCTCACCTTATGCTTAATATCCCAAGCCTTGATGCCAACCTCACCAACATTGATCCATTTCGAAGTACCATCCACCCGGTGCCAAGTATTCGACAAAATGTCTCAGTGCGATGTGGTCTCTTTTACTAACATGATTGTAGGATATCAAAACATGGTAGCATAGCAAATGCACGCGAGGTATTTGACATAATTTCTCAAAGAGATGTTTTCGTATTTAGAAAAAATGTCTCGATGCGATGTGGTCTCACTATGACACATTGCAACAACCTTTGGCATACACATCCTGCCATCATTTAGTGTATGCCTAACATCATCTTCCTTACATGTCAAAGTTGCATGGGACGATATTTATCCTCTTCCCATCCCCGATAGCTAAAACCTTTCTCTAATACTACAAGAGAAAGCTCTATATATACACACACTACGACAAACACTTTTGTGGACATGGGAATTATTGATCTTATATTCATTTTATGATGTAGAATTTTGTCAAGCACAAGTAAACCAACAAGAAAGAGCTTTATGTTTGCTAAAGTTTGAACCTAGATCCATTGCGTAGCAACACCTAATCGACCTAATCATATGACCAAGATTCGCATTGAGTGTCGACATTATGACAAGTAGCGAGCACACAATGATAATCACTTGTCATTGTCTATAGTACCAACCATCGCCAACTTTCCACCACAACGATCCTAAATGAAAACTACATCCAATGATGTGTATCCTCATCCTTAGTTGTGTGATACATTTTTTTTAAATTGTTGACTTCTCTACATTCATGCAAATCAATGATAAAAAAGGAGCTACCTAATCTTGCAGAAAACTTCTCTCACGATACCAAAATTTGATGATAAATTTTAAAGTTTCCATCTATTTAAAACTCTAATCTAATTTTTTTAAACCGAAACTGGAGAAAATTATATTTTAAAGGTTGTAGTAAAGCTAACGAACAATAGTACATAATACTATTGGATTGGGTTTCCAGCAAAATAACTAATTATATATACCAATAAATATGGCTTTATAGAAGTCCACAATTAAAACATTCCAAAATTCCTTACACGTATACATCCTTAGGAAAACATCTAAGATTCCAATTGATATAATATAAAGATTAATGAAAAACATGATAACTATCAACTTCTTCTTCTTGTCCAATGTTGGAAGAATGAGAACCCCTATTTCCAAGATCCATGTGCTCCATTATTTGATGAAACTAATCTTTCTCCTACAAATTATTTGATGAAACTAATCTTTCTCCTACAAAACTTAAATCATGATTAAATTCTACACACTCAAAAATTCTTCAAAATTCTTATTAAATTTATTTGCAGGGAATCTTTTTAATACAAAATTGATTTCCTTTGATAAAAAATCATTAGAAGGTTCTCTGATTTGATTGGCTATAATGGCTGTAATGATGGGAATAATGCATTCACACTAGACACCATACAAAACGCTATATACGTTTTGACTTATTTTTACATTCCTGAGCTACACATGCTTTTGTAACTATATTCATCAATCTGATTCGCTTTCGTTTGACTTTCCAAAGTTTTAAATGCCTACTTGAAGGACTGACGTAATTCTGAATACACAACTCTTTCCCAGTTGTCAAAACCTGTTATAATATTGTATTTATTGGCCAAACGTGGATAGTAAATTACTTGGAAATTTCTCCTCTCTGCACATCTTTCCCACCCAACACCCCAACATTATTATAAAAACACTAACAGACACGGTTCCCAAAGCGAATCACAGCTGCCAAATAAAAACAGAGCACAGTTGCGGAGGATGGCAACTGCTCTCTCACTTATCATGGTGTTAATTATTAAACCAAAGAATAACAGGTCATCGATTTGCAGGATGGCAACTGCAACTCTCTCACTTATCATGCTGTTAATTATTAAACCAAAGAATAACAGGTCAGCGATTTGCAGGATGGCAACTGCAACTGCCTCACTTATCATGGTGTTAATTATTAAACCAAAGAATAACAGGTCAGCGATTTGCAGGATGGCAACTGCAACTCTCTCACTTATCATGCTGTTAATTATTAAACCAAAGAATAACAGGTCAACGATTTGCTCCAGTTTGTCTTCACTGAAATTTAATTTCGGTGATTCCCAATTCCCATCATCATTGAAAGTGTAGATTTTAACGGCAGCCATCTTAAGAAAAAAATTATTTTTTCAATTTGTCCTCATGCAAATTTGATTTTCATGATACAATTATTAAATTAATGAAAATTGAATTCTAATTATATAAATAAAATCAATAATTTGTCATGAAATGTAGACTTGATAGTTGACAGGAATTGTTTGTAGGAGTGGGTTGACTTGGGAGCAATCTTCCTCCCTAGTTACTTTTCAGGTAGGTTTTTCGGTAGTCTGTTTTTAAATTTCGGGTCAATCCAGAATTTTGATTGATTTTCTGAGCATCTGGGTTGGTTTAAAATGGAGCAAAACCCCTGGAGAAAGGATTTAAAATGCATGGAACTTTGATCCATGCAAAATTCAGACTACCCCTGAAAATCTGACCAGATTCAGCCCTATTTTTTTGTCTAAAAAGCTAAACTCCGGAGAGAAGATTGCTCCCGAGTTAACCTACTCCATTGTTTGTATTGACCAAGCTCAAATTCAAATCTTATTTTGATGACATTTGTTTCTTGGAAGTCGATATAATTGTAACTAACCATACCTTAATTCTCAGTAATAACAGAATAACATTATTATGTGGATGTAATCTTCCAAATAAACCACAATGAAAAGAAAACCCAATAATTTAAAATCCTCAATATAATATATTAGATTATGCCATCTATAAATCTAAAATATACAATTCCATCCACATAATCTCTACCTGAAAATTGCTTCCTTTTCTAATTTGTCCACATCCAAATTCAATTATCAACTTAATTGAAAACACAAACTCTACTCAACAAATATCTCAGCAACCTCAATAACTCCTCTTACAATAAATTATACCATCAATAAATCCAAAATGTACAATTTCCTCAAAATCACGAGTTTTATCCTGGAATAAAAGTCACGAGTATAAGCGATTCACGTTTGTTTGACCCTGATTTGGAAAGTGGGAAAATAAGTCACGCCAATGTCTATTTATACTTAGTTTTGGTACAATTCCCCATTCAGAGAGGTTATCTGCAGCTTCTGGACTGCCTTGGGAGGCTTCTGATTGGGAGATGAATTAGCTCTTTTGGTAATTGAGCCTCCCCGTTTTCTTAAATTTGAACTGTAGGAAAGCCCATTGCATTACATTAGAGATTTCCAATACGAATTCTAGTTAATGCAAGCCCGGGGCGATTCCCTAGGTGAAGCTGAAAATTGGTTTTGCATCCATCCGAGGCATGATTAGACAGAGCTGACAGCGAAAAGTACTTATAGGTCTGCTTGCTGGTAGATTTTTCGTTTTGTTGTCAAGTACAGTTTGAATCAGAGTTATCATTCAAATTGGATTGAATTGGGTGTTTGCATTTGCAAAAGAAATGGGCAAAGGGGAACCAGTATGCTCAGAGTTTCCACCTATTGACAAATGCAGCTCAGTTGGAAGAGAAAAACATACTGTCGTAGCAGACCTGGATGGAACACTTCTTAGAGGAAGAAGCTCATTTCCCTACTTTGCCCTAACGGCATTTGAGACAGGAGGAATAGTCCGTCTGTTGGGATTGGTGTTAGCTTCCCCTCTTGCAGGTTTGCTCTACTATTTAATATCTGAAACTGCTGGAATCCAAGTTTTGATATTTGTTACTTTTGTTGGAGTAAGAATACAGGACATTGAATCTGTAGCCAGTGCAGTCTTACCCAAATTTTACTCAGAGGATCTCCATTCACAGGCATGGAAATTATTCTCATCCTGTGGTAAAAGATGCGTTTTAACTGCAAATCCCCGCATTATGGTCGAGCCTTTCCTGAGAGAGTATTTGGGGGTAGACTTGGTGATTGGGACTGAGATTATTAGTTTTAGAGGACGTGCAACAGGTTTTGTGAAAAGGCCTGGAGTTTTGGTAGGATCAAAGAAGGCCAAGGCCTTGATAAGGGCTTTCGGTTATGGTAATTTGCCTGATATTGGTCTCGGTGATAGGAAGACAGATTACCCATTCATCAGACTCTGCAAGGTACACTCCAGCTCCTCTGTGTGTTTTGTGCAATCCCTCTATGATCTAGGTTGTTTTTTTGGGTTACTTCTATCATTCCTTTGCAATCCTAGCAATTCTTAATCTCAGGGTGACATTTGCACAAACTGTTATCGATTGTTTTTCTTGGTTATTTTTATCATTCCTCAGCAACCCCAACAATCATTAATCTGAGGGTGGCATTTGCACAAACTACTATTGAGATTCATCTTTGTAACATCATAACCTACTTTGTAATTCTGATTATCAAAAGAAGTTTTTAATATTTATTTTGAAGGTTAGATTAGTTTCTTCCTGTGTGTGAACTATATTTTATAGCTACATTTAAATTGTAGTTTCCTCTGCACCTGCATTATCTGTTTAATGGTAGCATATGATGTCTGTGTCATTTACTGCTCAGTCCTCTAACTCTTAGGTTTTTTTCATTAGCAGCACATACAACATGAAACTATATATGTAGAAAACTGAGCATCAGACGTCCTGCATTGCCATTTACTCTCTTTATTTCTACAAATGAAGAGTTTACAATTTTTAAGGATTCATCAGATGGTTTTTTCTGCACAGGAAGGCTATATGGTTCCTGCAGATCCATTCGCGGAAGCTGTGGGAAAGAACAAGCTACCAAAGCCTTTAGTTTTCCATGACGGTAGACTGGTGCAACGTCCAACGCCACTTAAAACTCTTTTAATCATTCTCTGGATCCCTATAGGATTTCTTCTAGCTTGCCTCAGGATTGCAGCAGGAACACTTCTTCCCATGTCAATGACCTACTATGCATACTGGTGCCTCGGAGTTAGGGTGATCATAACAGGGACACCACCCCCTGATATCAGAGAAAAGGATGAGATCAATGGAAGAAGGGGAGTTCTGTTTGTATGCTCTCACAGAACGCTTTTGGATCCGATATTTCTCTCTACGGCCCTGGGGAGGCCTGTAGCTGCAGTAACATACTCACTTTCAAGGCTCTCTGAGTTCCTTTCACCTATCAAAACTGTTCGCCTTAGTAGGGACAGAGTTAAGGATGCTAAGATGATCAAAGAACTACTGGAAGAAGGAGATATGGCCCTCTGTCCAGAAGGGACTACTTGCAGAGAGCCCTTTCTGTTGAGATTCAGCGCATTGTTTGCAGAGTTAACAGACCAAATTGTGCCTGTAGCCATGAACAACAAGATGAGTCTGTTCCATGGAACCACTGCAAGGGGATGGAAGGGAATGGATCCTTTCTACTTCTTCATGAATCCATGTCCAACCTATGAGGTCACTTTCCTTAATCAGCTTCCTCTAGAGCTGACTTGTACTGGAGGTAAGAGCTCACATGAGGTTGCAAATTACATCCAGAGGGTATTGGCAGCTACCTTATCATATGAATGCACAAGTCTTACTCGGAAGGATAAGTACAGAGTCTTGGCTGGTAATGACGGTGTTGTTGTGAATAAAATCAAGAAGTTCGTGGGCTAATGATCACTTCAGAATGTTTGGTCATTGTAATCAAGTTGCAATAAGGAAAATTAAATTCTAGTGCAGGTTTTATACATTAAAATTTCCTTTATGTAAAGTAATTTGTATCAGGTCATCAATTGCAAATAGGCAAATTTTCATGTGTTTGGGCAAAGTTTCCATGTGTAAACCACTTCAAATAAAGCAGTGCTTCAGGTCTCGGGTCCTTTCTTGCTCTATGCCACTGAGAGCAGCAGCCAAACCAGACCAGGGGAACTGCAGAATGCAATATCTTGTACCCTCTTTGCTAGAGTGCAAGAAAAAAAATATATTAACTGGAAAGTAAGGGAGATAAAAGCGCTATAAAGCAATTCTCAATATGTATAATATGACAATAAATGATATAGCCCAACTTCAGTAAGAAAAAAATAGAATATTTACTGAGAATAAGCTAGAGAAAAATGCATCCATTGTAATTATAATATTTTTTTAAATGAGAGAAGTCTAGTGATCTGGAATATGCGTGTGATTTGAAATTAATAAAATATCAAGTTCTTTTTTTCTTCTTTTTGGCCCCAATTAAAATGTATGTATATTAACACATTCACAGTATGTTTATATTAACACATTCCCAATATGTTTGAGAAGGAAAAATGCAGATAGAAGCACACAATGTAAGAAGAGATAAAATAAATAAATTATGTTTTTAAGTATTATAGTTTTGAAAAAATGTAAGTAAGTTTATTAAAGATAACAAAATTACAATAGTAGATACCCAAAGGTATTTTAGACTGCCTCTTCAAAGCCTTATACAAAATGACCATATATTCTTCCTCAAAATATCATCAATCAGTAAACAAGTCCAGCAAAAACTGTCTTACTTGATAGCAATTCTGAAAGCAGCCATGCTCAAAAAACCACCATGTGTGCTCTATATAAACAGACAAAATAGATCTCCAAATAGTGACAAAAGAATTACAAATGTTCAGATCATTACAACAGAATCATTTATCCAAAATCTCTCATATAGTGAAGAAATTAAAACCAGGGTTGATGAAAATAAGAAGTAATCTGTCCTTGATGGTACTCAAAGATCTCACAGGTTCCTTCTTGCAGCTCCAAGCCTTCTTTGGGCAACCCGTTAGATTCAGTGTTTTTGTCCCTGTAGACATGTGCAAAGGAGATGTGAGAGAATGCAGATTGCAAATTCTTGATGTCCTACAATAATGGCTGAGGTAAAAAAACTCCTCAAAACAAAGTCTCCTTTCATCCATTGAATGACTAAGAGGGAATCGCCCAGAATTTGAATTTGTGTGACCTTTTTTTCCACAGCTAGAGTGAGAACCAATTTAAGAGCTGAAAATTCACTGAAGTTGTTTGTGGCCTAGCCGATTCCATCTCTGAAGGAGATAGTATGAAATGGGGAGAGGAAAATGATTCCCCTAGATGGATTGCCTTGGGAGGCTCCATCAAAGTAGGCCCAAGGAAAATATTTATTGATAAGGCCAACTAATAGTCAAGTATGAGGAGGAGAAGAGAAGCATTGAGGAAAAGTGCTTAGAATTTTGAGGCTTTGAGTAGCACACTTGAGGGGCAGGGTATCCTTACCCTCGAAGAGTTTTACATTTCTAGCTAGCTAGATTCCATGGGACAAAGTGAACAGGTAGAGCTTTTATATTTTTTTGTAGCCTTCTTTTGATACCAAATCCTTAGGGCTTCTTTGATGGAATCCCCTTTCCATGTGTTGTGAAGTCCAATTAGGCCTTTGATCTCTTTCTAGACTAGCTTTGAGAGTGAGCATGAAATAATGAGATAGTAGTTGGTTTCAAGGTCCACGTCACAAATATAGCACCTTCTTGGTCCTTCAAAATTTCTCTTTTGCAGTATATACCAGGTAAGAGCCCTATTATTGAGGAGAAGCCACAATTTTTTCTTTTCTTTTGTAGGGTCTTTAAACTTCTAAATAGGTTTCCACCACCAGATCGATGGTTGTTCGATTCCTTGTATCCAACTTTGGGCTTGTAGGCTCCTGAAGGGTTCAGAGACCAGAGAAGTGTTAATGTTTATGCCATTATTATAGTTCTTTGCATTTCAATAGATAAGAGCATCATAAGAACAAGATCACTGAGAAATACACATTCACAAGAGACACAACATTTATCCTGGGAAACCCTCTAGGGGAAGGAAACCCAGCAAAAAATTCCTTATCATAAATAGCTTATACAATGTTCAAGAGATAACTCAAACCAATACAGATAGTCCTCCCCAAGAGATGTGCCACTCTTCTTCTCCTCTCTCTAACTGGTAATTGCAGCTTGCCTCATAAGATAATGAGCAAGTGAGTTGTGTGTTAGAAGTGAGGCACTAGCCTCCTATATATACAAGACTGGCACGTGTGAAAGGGTTTCACTGG
>JASDQU010391397.1:0-10671 GCA_032191745.1 Picea mariana | reverse complement strand
ACTTATCAAATCTACCAGGCGTGATGCAAATACTGAGAGGGGTGATCGTTTCCACCCAACCATAGGCTTAGTGTCTCCAAACGGATTTACCACTAGCCACCCCTGAGCTAGACCATGATGCTTTGAGGTTCATTCTCCTACTTCCAGCTCAACAAAAATCAAGGACAGAGGTTACTCTCCTTCTCCTAATGCAGGAAAAATAATCCAAGATGAAGGTTACTCTCCTTCTCCTGGTATTCAGAACTCCCTGCGATTTCTATGGTTTTCTAGTCTCTTTTGCGATCTCCATCGCGCACACTTCTCTCTCTTCTACCACACTTCCTCTCTTGCCACTTTCTATCTGCAAGGTTCCTGTGGTGCGAATTTTTCCATCTGTGGTCAGGTCTGAGGGCTGTTACGGATGGGCAGTTCACCCCCATCCCCTCATTAACTCTTGAGGAGCCTCCCCACCTACCAATCTGATGGGAAATCCATTCCAGGATCAGAGAGCTACTTTGGTTTGTGAGCAAGTATAAACTAGTACAGTACTGGCTCAGTGGAAGTTAATGCAACCATTCTAGGTCCCTTCCACCACTCTCATTAGCCATCGTGGTCTCTTTTAGCACATCCCCCTCCCAGCATTCATGCAACACATATTCATAACATAATTTACATTCATCGGCCTTTTATGCAAAGTTCCGTCAAGTCAAACATTCACATCTTTGAGTTTGCCACAGTTCTTGGCCAATATAGTTATTTTTACAGAATGGGGGAAACATGGTGTTACAAGTACCTAGTATTGAAGTGGCATTCGGTCTCGTGCAATAGGCTTACCCATTCGTTGGAATTCATCACAATTGGATACATAAGTTCTGGCATCCTTGAAAATATTAGGACAATAATAACCAGATTGCAGAACTTTATAGGCGGTCCTCTTATCAGCAAAGTGGCCTCCACAAGGACCATCATGGAAGGCTTGCAGAATATCATGGATCTCATCTTCCCTTACACATATTCTGATTACCAAATATGGATATGTTTTATAAAGACAATCATCATGCCACATGTAGTTTGCACTTAGCTGAATTACTTTATGTTTTTCTCTAGGAGACCATTTCTGAGGCATCTTCCGTGTCACAAGATAGTTAGCTACATCTGCATACCAAGGAGTAAATGTAGAAATAACAAACAAATTTTCATCAGGAAAGTTATCATCTATTAGCGCATAATCTCCCAGATGAACCATTCTAGATAAGAAATCATCCACAAGATTATCCTTACCAGGTCTATCAATAATAGTGATATTAAACTCTTGTAATAATAACATCCATGTTGTAAATCTAGGGCTTGTTACAGGTTTGTTCATTAATAATTTGATGGCTAAATGATCAGTGTGTACAAAATCTTGATATCCTGTAATATAGTGTATAAATTTATTGATAGCATGGACTACAGATAAAAATTCTTTTTACGTGACCGTATAATTAAATTCTGCTGGGGAAAGTGTTTTAGTGACAAAGTAAATAGCATAAGGCATTTTATTTTCCCTCTGTCCAAGAACTGCGCCCAGGGTTGTGTCTGAGGCATCAGTACAGATATGAGTCCTCTTAAAACAAGGGTACTTGACAATTTATTTTTCAGAATCTCAAAAGATACTTGGCATTCATCATTCCAATTAAATTTAGCTTCTTTAGATAATAACTTGAATAAAGGGGTAGCTAAGCTTGTAAAACTCAGAATGAATCTTCTATAGTAGCCAGCATGCCCTAAAAAGTTGCGAACTTATTTTTGTGAGGAAGGTATTATGATTTGTGTGATAATATGAATCTTTGTGGGATCAACTCTAATTCCAGAACTAGAAATGTGATGTCCCAAAATAATACCTTCAGTGAGCATCATCTTTGACTTTTCTTTACTTAGGGGAATATTATTTTCCCTACTCCTAATCAAGACTTTTTATAGACTGGTCAAAGCTTCCTGGAAGTCATCTCCATGGAATGTAAAGTCATCCATGTATATTTCCACGCAATCATTGGTCAAGCCAGAGAAAATTGCGAGGACAACCCTTTGGAAAGTGGTTGGGGCATTGCAAAGTCCAAAAGGAAGAACCCTATAAGCATAGGTTCCCCATGGGTAGGTGGAAGTGGTGTTTTCCTGGTCTTTGGGTGCTATTTGTATTTGGTTATAACCACTAAACCCATATAGGAATGAGAAATACTTCTTTTTGGACAAGGTATCCAACACCTGATCAATAAATGGTAAGGGAAAATAATCCCTATGGGTGGCCTTGTTCAACTCCATAAAGTCTACACATATTCTCCACTTACCATTTTTCTTGGGAACTATGACAAGTGGAGACACCCATTGACTATATGAAATGGGTTATATGAGATTGGCTCAAAGGAGTTTTGGCAATTCCTCCTTTACAATATCTTTGATGGTTGGATTTATCCTTTCTGAGGCTGCCTAACTGGTTTGATTTGGTCATTGGTGTAGATATGATGTGTGCATGTGTCAGGGTGAATTCCTTTCATGTCTGCATAATCCCATGCAAAGGCATCAAATTGTCTTTGAAGCATTTCAATTACTTGCATCTTTTGTTCTAGTTCCAAACTAGAGTTGATATACAAATATTTTCCTGGAATAATCTCAACAAGTTCAATAATTTATTCCTTCTATGAGGAAGCTGGTGATAAAGTATATAATTGGGTGATATCAAGATGCCAAGTTTGTTGAAATTTGGAACTGAAAATATGTGACAATTCTGCAAAAGACCTAGGATATTCAATGCAGTTCGTATCAACCAAAAATAAACTTAAGACTTGTTCATCTGATTGTTCTTTCGTTAATTTTACTTGTTCAAGTGTTAACAGGGTTCTGATGCAATCTTCCTCTTCATAAGGGTTTTCTAGAAAAACATGTATTTCTTTTGTTGGTTGAGTAGGAGGGAAGTGTACGAGCTTTTGGCTATGTGTTCCATTGGATATAGTCATCTCACTAGACCGACAACTGATAAAGGCATATGTTTTGGCCAGCCAAGGGCGGCCAAGAACCACAGGGTGTCCTGTTTTGGAGGATGATTTAGAATAAATGACTATAAAGTCTACGAGATACTCCCAAGAAGCTAGTGTGACTGTGACATCATCTAAACTTCCTGCAGGGCCAATGAATGACTTATCTTCCAACTCTATCATGGTTTGGGTTGGCCTTAACTGGTTGATTTGGAGCTTTTGCAAAGTGTCAAAAGAAATTACATTAATTGTCTCACCCAAATCAATGAGTGTGTTCAGTAAGGAAATACCATTAATTTCAACAGTGACTACTGGGTTCCCAGGGTCATTATATTTATATGGCATTTCAGAAATAAATTCAGATAATTATCCTGCCACTTGAACAAGGGGAGGTTCCTTCTTCTTCCTTCCTGGTTTCTTAAGGCAAAGATCCCTTATGATTTTGGCATATATAGGGATATCCCTAATGGTTTTCAACAGAGGTATTTTTACACATACATTTTGTAACTCATCTTCTATGTCTTTGTGAAAGGGTGGATCAGGTTTCTTCTCTAATAGTCTTTCAGGGTAGGGTGGAAGATTAACTTGTTGAGGTACTCCTACGGACTGAGAAGTGGGTGGAATATGAGGGGAAGTCTCTCCTTTTATAGGGGTGATTTGATTATTTTCTTGTTCAAAATGATTATCATTTTCTTCTTGAATTATTACTCCAAAATTTGATTGATTTACAACTTTCCCAGATCTTAGTTGAATTTCATAGGTGGGAAAGGTTTGGGCTTCTGCATTCTGTACAGGGTGGGTGGGTCGATTATTGGGGTTAGGAATTGGCTGGGCATGAATTTTTGTTGGTCTAGGAGGGTTATGGGCAGCTTGGATTTGTGGTTGTTGATTGGCATTTATAGGTACTTGTTGTTGCTAGTTAGGGTTCAAGGGTAATGTGAATTGTTGTTGTACAGGAGGTGGAGGTAAAGCTTGTATCTGAGGTGGGTTAAATACAAATAGTAATTGGGAAATGTTTGTAGGATACTGTGGATATATCGGGTAGGAGGGACTCCCATACACAGGTCCCATCCAACCTTGTTTCCAAGGTTGAGTTTGAGCTTGTTGAGGTGTCCATTGGGGATAGGGCATTGGAGAAGGACCCCATTGTTGTTGTTGATATTGTGTATTAGGGTCATAAAATGCATTGGGGTTTTGTGCTCTCCAAGGCCTCCTAGAAGGGTATGGTCTTTCCTATGAGACTCCTCCTCCCCTATAAATGTCTTGCATCTCACGCAAAGTTGGACATTCAGATGTGGGGTGTTCTTGTGTACACAGGCCACAGAACTCTATGACATTTAATGGGCATTCTTTCTCAGGGTGCATCTTTCTACATTTAGGACAAAAGATTGCAAAAACAAAATCTTCTTCTTACTTCTTTTTCTGTTTTAGGGTATCTAAATGATTACTGATTGTGATCAAGATGGTTGTTTTAAATTTTTCTAATAAGTTTTCTAACTCAATTCTGGTGACAGTCCCTGAGTTTTGTCTTAAATTTATGCTAAAAGGATCTCTTGGTCCTTTGCTTGTTTTAGCTTGTCCTCTTGAGTATCTCCTACAGTAATCTGGAATTTCTTCAAAGGGATTTTGGTGCACATCCCCTAAACTTGACAAATTTAAAACTTCTATGCAATCATCTCTAAGACCTTTAAAAAATATTATTCTTACTACAGCTGGGTCTGTGGTGAATAATTTTGATTTCTGATAGTTGTATAAGAACCTTTCTAAGTAGTCTTCAGGGATTTCATCTTTGGTTTGCTGCATTTTAAAAATATCATTTTTAGAATTATCTTTACAATAGTCTTGATATTTCTGTAAAAATGTGTCTTTCATATGATTCTAAGAGAGAATTGTATTTTCTCCTAAGCTCATGAACCATCTTAAGGTTTATTCCTTTAATGTGGCTAGAAAGAGCTTAAGTTTTTGGGCATCGTCTGAATAGTTATAGCTTCTACATAATATGTCAAACTTGGATAAAAATAATTCTGGATCTTCAGTTGACATACCTCTGAAAGTGGGTGACGATGACAGTGGGTTGTTCTTCATGCTGATATTTCTAGAAATATCCAAGATTAGAAACCTGAAGGTCTCAATCTTAGTGGCTGCATTTTCATTTCCTTCTTCTTCTGCCATTTCGCTAGGTATTCTTCCTCCACTGATAGATGGTTCAGAAACTGGATTTTGTGTCTCTTCTAAATGCTCAGTTTATTCAACAGATTCACGTTCTATCTGCCCCAATACTGACTCTTCAGTTCTAGGTCCTTATTCTAGAGCCTCATTGGCTTCCCTTGAACTTCCTCTTGGTGGAATTCTTCCTGCACCAATGTCAGTTGAATTAGTGTGGGAGTTTGTTTTCAAATCTTTAGAACTTACAAATATACCCTTACTATCTCTATATCTATGCATAAAATAAAAATTTGATACTTAACTCAATTAAAATCCTAATTCTATATGGAAGGTAAGCATGAAACCTGTCTTTGGAGAACCCCACTATAGTGGCTGTGTGGTTCTTCACTCATGTCTTAAACGTTTTATCCTCCTCCCTCAGGTATCCCTTAAAATCATTCAAAAACTATGCAAACAATCTAAGCTAAAATCACTTCCTACCATTTTCAACTCCCTGGCAACGGTGCCAAAATGTTGTGTTGCTTATATGATTAGTATAATGTGCACATTAATTATCAATCCAGGATTCATAATCAATATAGTTACAAGACACTAGTAAGAGAGGTAATTCTAATGTCACGAGTATAGAACTAATCTAGAGTATGCATACTGGGAATAAAGCAAACTGTCAAACTAAAACACACTTTGGTTTTCTTTCACAGAGGGGACATCTACTTCATTGTGGCACATTCAAGTATGAGATGGAGTCCTTTGAAAAATAAACTCTGTTATTTGACCCAGAAAGATAATTATGCAATCACACTCTGAAAAAGGAAATCACACATCAATCATCAAGGCATAGCATGGGTAGTTCAGTAGCCAGTATATTGGGTATGTTGTGGTTCACAATAATCTATTGTGAACTTCACTAGATATTTTCCAGTATGTTTGACTATTTCTGCCAACGTCTATGTTCACTAAGAGAAATCAAATTCATAAAAACAGAAACAGGGCATATGCAAAAACAGAGTAAGTAAAGATCTTAAGCAATTCTATGATCAAAATCCTAAACTGAACTATACTGCTAACATCTGAAACTGTTAGAGATGATGAATTAAATTGAGAAATCAAAGCTATAGCTAGTCTAACAGTTACACTATTGAAATCAAATGCTAATACTAATCTACAAGAATGTTGACCCCTGTTGGGCGGTGGGCCCTTGCATCTTCAACAGGTCAGCGATTTGAGTCTACAGTAAGTTGGTTTTCAATCAACACATCACTCTTACTCAGATCTCAAAACATGAAATTAGATTATGCTAACAACTCAATTCGCATCCATTCATTATGACTCAATAATCAAGACATGGAAATAAATGAATCTCTTCTATTAAACACAAACCCAAGATATGTTCTACAATATGTGGTACTTCTCTAACATAATGTGCTATCTATGCTCTCTATGCTCCCTCAACCACCATCCTTGCCACGACTATTTAAACAATCTTAGTCGTAAAACACAAAGAGGTGAAATCTTTAGAATATAAGAAATTGTCAAATTTACACACTTGGTTACATATTTTAAGCTTCATCCTCGTGACATGGAGTGCATGAGGATGAAGCAATAATCAAACTAGCTCAATATATTCTTGCTAGAAACTTTGATGATCTAATAAACAGTCAACAAATATCTCAGGCACAATCTGGAGCTTAACTTGGCATACTCTGTTTCCTCTACTGGTACCATATCATAACAGGCAAGACACGACAGAAAGTACCGGATCCGAACAACATGCAATTGGTTAGTACCGAACTAAAACAGGCTGTGGGCATTGGTACCGGATCATGGCAGTGAGTTATCTGTGGGTACCGGATCTGAACAGGAGGCACTCTTGGCACCAGATGTCTTGGGTGACATAAGAGTGTCGGACTTGTCCAAAGGTCAAAGGCTACATATAACAATTTCAATATTAGCACATGAAATATTTAATCTCCTAGCTTAATAAACCACAAAATGCATGAATTCAAATATATTTTACCTCATGAACTTATAAGTGACTGGAGATAGTGTTCTTTGTCATTTATCCAATCTTAGGTAGGCCAAAAAGGTGTAAATGAGGAGTATAATATGGTGATGGGGATGTCAATTTAGAGACTCAACAGTCATGATGAATAACATTTATTGATAAAATTTCCCACTAAGCCGAGTATAAGGCTCTGAGAACTCGTCGAAGAACGCTTCATTTTCAAAGAATGTAGCAATTTATGAATTCTGTAGAGAGAGCCAGCCTATGCAATTGAGAAACCCATAATATTGACACTAGTCCTTAGCTTACCGCAGAAGTTGTGATCAATCAGAATCCACAATGTCGAGAGCCGCAGGAAGCCGAAGTGTAATGTCTAAAGATGCAGTACTAGACAAGCCTTGTGACCCTCGAGTTGAGGTCATGTGCGATCTCAAAGGAAAGGTGGAGAAGGTTAAGCTCCTTGATATTGACCGAACATATCTAGTTTTGTTCCCCCAGATGAACATAGACGTCTTATGGGGTATGGCTCCAGACGAGTTGGGAGGCATGCAATTCATGCCAAAACTAGAATTTTTCAACTTATTCAACTCAACCATTATGAACCTCAGAGACCTACTAGTATTTGGTACCACTGCTGAGGTTGCGCGATGCACCAAATTTATGATCAACAGGGTGCATGACCGAAGTCTCTAGTTGGATAGGTGGTATCCAATCCATGATGAAGACATTCATCAACTTACTAGACTGTCCTTCAAAGGAGAGTATGTGTCGAAAGGATTCTAAGGTCCTGGTAAGCATGACAAAAACAAAGGAGAGTTCAGCCTCTATGAAAGGTTCAACACAAAGAGGGGGGGACACACAACAGTAATCGACCACATACTACCAGAGATAGTCAAGATGGGATGTTACATCATATCCAACAAGGTTATGAGATCATATTACAAAGGAGAATGCACACTAGATGCATTTTCAGTAGCAAACTTTTGCACCAATGGAGTTGTGTTCAATTGGTGTAGTTACCTGCTAGAGGAACTACTAGTGGCATGTAAGGAAGCGCAGGAGAAGGGAGGAACCTTCACCTATAGATATATGTTGATGGAATTTTCAATGTTCAAATGGAAGCCACCTATGGGAAGACCGCCGATTCTACTAGACAAGGGGCGCATGGAAAAGATGTTCGAGCCCTGGAAGTCAAGGACTGATTTTGAGAATGCAGCTTACAACACCCCAGTGTTTGCTAAGTGGTACAATGGCCTGATAGACGCAACAAAGAGGCTATGTATTCTATAGGAATTTCTCAACTGTAATACGAGAAACATTTCCTTCAACATGAACCGACATCATACATTTGTATGGTCGAGGCATGCTAGCATGGAATATTTCCATTCAAGGATGTTGTTGTTTTACCTGGACGAGGAGGCCTTAGACAAAGAGGTAATGTGATGGCCAGGAGTTAAACACAACCTGTGAAAATCAGGAATGCACTATATTCTTCCTATTGAGATACTAAATAAGAAAGGCAAAGAAGCAGGGGTAGGACCGAGCTCAGGCTCAGATCCATAGATGCAAGAAGCCCCAACACAATCAGACTCTGAGGAGGAAGACGAGACACAACCATTGGAGCGTAAGAAAAGAACGTTGTCGGCCTTCCATTGGCTTCCAGATAAATCCGTGTTTATAGGCGAGGACATAAAAAATATCTCAAGTGTTGTGTTTGTTACCGAACCAGCAGTGAAGAAGCTCAAAACTGGGGTTTCACTGAATAAACCTCTGAACCCCCAACCCATGGCATCGATCATCCCTCACACCCACGAAGCAGTCAGAGTAGGACCCATCATCCATATTCAAGACAACCCTGAGCTTGAAACATTTCCATACACCATCATCACTAAGCACCTTCCGTCATTGCCACAACCCTAGTCGCCACCCCCAGAAACCACCATTCCAACCAAAACCACAAACCTAGAGTTGATGCAGCTCGACCAACCAGAGAAAGAAGAGAAAGAACTCCCAGAAACAACCAAGGAGTTTCCTAAGCCGAGACCATAAGTTTCTGTTCCAAAGCCCGAAGTTCCAAAGTAAAGCATGCAGCTGACTGGTCTAAACCCATACATCCAGGAACAATAGATTGTGCCTTTTGTGCGAGAAAAGGATACCCAAAATGTGGAGGAACTACAAGCCCAAAGAAACCAGCACATCCCCTCACCATCCAAGGTTGAGGGTACCCAAGAAATCACAACACAAGAAGCAGACGCAAGAAATGCGCAGGAGATACTAGAGGTTCATAAGGAACTAGAATCAACACTCGGGCAGAGAGAAACATCTGCACAAGAACAGATGGAGTGGGTTCTCCATAACCCTCAACAATCTACAGAGCTGATGCAACTATGCATAGACAAAACAGAGCTTATGATTCTCTTTCCCTCAATGATAAGGTTGAGGATTGTGCTAGGACCATCAATAGAAGAGGAGGTAGATACCCTCTCAGATCATTCAATGACTAGTGGACTTCCACTGCAGACACGAGCACCTAGAGATGTAGCCCCTTCATCTATTGAACTAGTACACTAGCCAACGATGCATTTATTTGGACTGATCATAGCATCAAATGATCAATTAGAGCAAAGGCTCCAGCAGGCCGAGAGGTCTTCCGAGGTCCAAGGGAGGAAGAACTCCTTGTGCAAGCATGAAAAACACAATAAGTGCACAAAATAATTCAGGTTGAGTGTAGACTGGAAAGAGTGCGGGAAAGGCTTGTTGAAGCCTGGTCGAAGATTCAGAAGCTTGCACTCGAACTGCCCGAAGATAGCGATGAAGGAAAGACAGAGCATCATATTGAGATGCTCCAAGGAGCATGGACACAAATGGCCACTCGCACTGATCATATGGAAGTACAACTGCGACAGAATTAGAAAGAAGAAGAGCAGTAGCCTCAGAAGCTGCAAGAGCAGATACAGAAGATATTACTGGAAGGTAATAATGCCTGAGCATCACTACACAAGTACACGGTGGAATGCACACAGATTTTTAGGGAAGTCAACAATTGGATGGGCATCATCGCTCGACGCAACCAGGTCCTGGAAGATGTGCACACCAAGATACAGGTCCTACATGAGGAAGTTATAGCCACGATGGATCCGTTGGAGCAACAACAAAAGTTCGACCAGATCCAACATGTGGACAATGAATTTGAATTCCCTATTTGAGGCACAATCCGTAACAAAGAAAGAGATGCACGAATTCTGACCTATCATTCAGACAATGTACATGCAGATGCATCAATTTGATGAAACAGTAGATTCTGATTGGAACACGTTGGTCACATCCAAGCCAAAGGGGTGTAGTACATAGGCAACCCAATAGTTTGTTGCACAGGCATCACTCCTTGCCAGGAAGTGGCAAGATAAGGTTGGAAACTTTCAAGGAGTGAGGGAGAGGGCCTTGGAGTTGGTCCCAGAGTTGGGCCCTTCATTTGAAGAGGAAAAAGAAGAGAAATGACAAACAAAAGAG
>JASDQU010391395.1:0-10991 GCA_032191745.1 Picea mariana | reverse complement strand
AATATCATCAACATAAACTTCAATTAATAAAATACTATCTTGACTTACCTTGATGTAGAGGTTGTTGTCTGCACTTCCTTTTATGAACCCTGCCTGTTGTAAATATTTATTCAGTCTAGAGTACCATGCTCTAGGATCCTGTTTTAGACCATACAAGGCCTTCTTTAATTTACACACATAATCTGCATTCTTTGACAATTGAAATTCTTCTGGTTGTTCAATGTAGACTTCTTATTCAAGTTCCCCATTCAGAAAAGTTGATTTTAAGTCTGTCTGATACACTTTAATATTTTTTGAGCATGCATAAGCTAAAATCAATCGAATTGCTTCCATTATGACAATTGGGGAAAATGTCTCTTCAAATTCGATTCCTTCAACCTGTGCATATCCTTTACATGCCAATCTAGCTTCGTTCATTGTAACTTGTCCATATTCATTCAATTTATTCCTGTATACCCACTTTGTGCCGATCACATTCTTATACTTTGGTCTTGGAACCAATTCCCAAGTGTCATTTTTCTCTATTTGATCCAATTCTTCATCCATGGCCTTATTCCAAAATTCATCCTTGCTAGCCTCTTCAAAATAGTTTGGTTCAATCATAGATGAGAGTGCTAGGTGCATTTGTTCTAGTGAACACATTCTTCTTCGAGTCTCAACTCCTACATATTTGTTTTTGATAATATGACCTGAAGGATGATTCTTCTATACTCATCTTCTAGGTGTCTTTGGAGGCACTTGTTGAACTTGTTCTTCTGCTTATGTCGGATCCTCTTCATCTTCCCCTTCTTTTTCATCTTCTATTTCTTCTTTGTAAAGTTGTTCCATTGATTCATTTTCTTCTTCATTTAATTCTTGTCTACCTGTTTGATCAATTGTTACGTTGATGTTTTCCACAACTTTGTTCAATCTCAGGTTGTAACACCTGTATGATTTCCTTGTACTTGAGTAATCGACAAGTACTCCTTTGTCCACACGAAAGTAAATATTTCCCATTCTTCCATCTTCTCTTTTGATGTAGCATTTGCTTCCAAAAATTCTGAAGTGATTCACATTTGTTGGTCTTCCTTTCCATAGCTCGTAGGGAGTTTTTTCAGTGTTGTTTCTGATCATTACTCTATTTTGAATGTGAAATGTTGTATGCATTGTCTATGTCCAAAAAATATTTGTCAATTTGGAATATATTAGAATTGTTTGAGCCATTTCCTGTACTATCCTATTCTTTCTTTCAACAACTCCATTCTGCTGAGGTGTCCTAGTAATGGAGAATTGTCTTTGTATTCCATGACTGCTGCAGTAGTCCATAAATTCCTTTGAAGTGAACTCTCCTCCATTATCATATCTTAAGAATTTTATTTTTGAATCCATTTCATTTTCAATCATTTCCTTGTAGATCTTGAAGTTTTCAAAAGCTTCTGACTTATTCTTGAGAAAGAAAACTGCAATCATTCTTGTATAAACATCACCTAATAACATAAAGTATTTCTCACCTTTTAAACCCTTTGTTGTAGTTGGTCCAACTAGATCAGTATGCACAATTTCCAGTGGTCTTGTCGTTGAATATTCCTTTGATTTGAACCTGGTCTTTGTTTTCTTTCTTTGTTGGCAATGTTTGCATAAAGTGTTGGTTGGTTTTGTGATCTAGGGAATTTATTTGACTGCTTCTCTTTTGCTGACTTTGAAAAGGTTATCAAAATGTATGTGACCCATTCTTCTATGCCATAGCCAACTTTCATCTTCCTTTCCTAGACAACACTTTTCATTTCCAATTTCACTTAACACATATATGTTTCTTGAAGTTCTCGTAGTTGTAGCAATCAATTTTCCTGAACCTTCTTTTCTTATCTTGCACTTTGTTGAATCGAAAGTAACTTTATGACCTTGGTCACACGTTTGACTCACACTTAGAAGATTATGTTTCATATCTTCTACTAGTAGAACATTTTCTGCCTTGGTATTCTTGTTCCCAATTATGACTGTGCATTTTCCAATGATTTTATCTAAATCATCATTTCTGAAGGAGACTGATCCATCTCTTTCCTTTCTTAATGTAAGAAAATTGTCTCTATCACCTATCATGTGTTTTGAACAACCACTGTCAACATACCAACCACGTTTCTTCTACCTAGCTTGTAGAGCGAGTGTGCATTCTTCATTTCTATACTGATTATGCTTTCTTATCCATGTCCTTTTCCGAGGTTCTTGTTTGTGACTGTTGTTATTTTTTTGTGGTTATCTAGGAGGGACTGTCATTATGCAATCTTTGGCCATGTGTCCAAAGTTGTTACATTTTTAACATTCCACTTCAGTGCTCAAAGATTCAAACATGTTGTAATTTCGTCTCTGTGTTTCACTAGGCCTTCTTGGATAACCATTTTGTGTATGAATTTCAAAGTTGTTTATGTTCTTGGTGTTAGCTCTGCAATTCAAAACTTTATGTCCAAAATTATTGCATGCATAACATAAACCAAAAAATATAGTTTGATACATGGGAGTTGAATATCTTTTGAAAGGAGGTACTCTTATGAATTATTCTTCTTCCTGAGGCCTATATGTCAGTTTTTGATTATGAAATCCGAATCTTCTCGGTGGAGGAGTGTCCCTGTAATCTTCCTTGTAGATCTTCCTATCCTCTTTGATTGTTTCTGTATAACTTTTTGGATATGTTTCTTCCTCTGTTGTTTTGGAGCTTGATCCATTTTCTATCTGATTGTATCCAAGTCCAGACTTGTCATGATGAGGTTTTTTACTACTGATAATGTCATCCAAAACTTTTGAGTTGTTCTGCATATTTTTCTTTTGAAGATCCTTTCTTAATGTGACAATATTTGCTTCCAAAATTTCAACGATCCTATCTTTTTCTTCTAGTTGTTCTTTGAGTGCTTCTTCAATTCTTTTATCTTCTTCTATTTGAACCTTCAAATTTGTGATCATTTTTTCTAGTTCTTGAGTGTCTTCTTTCTTGTCTAGTTCCTCTTGTAGTTTCTTGCTTTTCTTTTGATAACTTCTATGGCACACATCAATTCTTCTCGGTAGTCAACTTCTGCCTCTTCCTATTCTTCTTCGACTTCTTCATATTCTTCTTCAGCCTCTTCATATTATTCTTCGGAGTCTTCTTTATCAGAGTCTTCTACTACCATGAATAGAACTCTTTCTGTCTCACTGTCACTGGCTTCATCTTCATTTGATGATGAGATGTCTTCTTTGGTGCATAAGATTTTCTTGAAATCTTTCTTTGAGGTTCTTTTACCTTTATATGTTTTTTTTCTATTTGAGTAACCTTCATCATTTCTCTTTTTCTTATGAGGACATTTTTTAGCAAAATGAACAATACCATCACAATTAAAACAAATCAAAGGAAGCTTACCTCTATACCCATCATTGCTTCCCTTGTTCAATCTTTTGACAAAGTTGGCCACTTCTTCATCATCTTTTGAGACGTCACTGCTGCCGCAATTTTCTTTTTATTTTTTCTTTCCCTTTTGCTTTGACTTTTTGGATGCTTTAAAGGCTGCTTATTTTATATCTGGCTTTTCCTGTTCAGTTCTCATTTCATATGTTGTGAAGATTCCATGTAATTCGTCCATGCTTATTGAGTTCAAATCTACTCTTTCTTCTAGTGTTGATATCTTAGGGTCAAATCTCATAGGAAGAGATCTTAGTACCTTTTGAACAATTATAGATTCTTTTATTTCTTCTCCCAATCGCATGATTGCATTTACGTTTCATCGACTCGTAAAAAGTAAGCTGCAATATTCTCATATTCCTTCATCTTTAGTTGTTCGAACTGACCTCTGGAAGTTTGAAGCTTTGTTGCTTTGACTTTTGAATCTCTTTCATAAATATTTTGAAGTTTGTCCCAAATCTCTTTAGCGGATTTACAATGTGCAACTTTGGTGAATACCGATTCTCCAAGACCATTCAAAAGTGCATTAATGGCTTTGGATTTATTCTGACCGAGTTTTATTTCTTTGTCATTTGTCGACGAAACTGTTGGTGTTGTGTATCCATCTACAATTGATTGCAAAATTTTAAATTCCTGTGCAGGTATATATGTTTTCATTCTTATGCTCCAAAATGCATACTTATGTCCATCAAACTGTGGTATTCCATTTTTATACATGTTGTTTCTCTCCATGATCTACCTTTCAGTGGTTAAACTGATTTCTGAAGGAACCTCGCTCTGATACCAATTGTTGGATTACTGAGAGGGGGGGTGAATAAGTAATAGAGAAATTTAATCTTTTTTCACCAAAAATGCAAGTGTTATATCAATGTAGCATTATCATCCAATAGTTGCAGAGTAAATAAACAATGAAAAAATGATCAATCACACACATACACAATACACCAGTGTTTTTACATGAAAACCCAAAGCGAGAGAAAACCATGAAATGCTTTTTCTTATATGTCTTGAAGAATTACATTCATTGGAAGCACCAACTTCATTTGTTTTCCAGTTGCAACTGGAAGGAGGCTCCAACCCCCTAGCTTTCCAGGCTACTACCCGAGGGAAGCTCCAACTCCCTAATTCTCTAGCTACAACCAGAAGGAGGCTACAACCCCCTATGTTCTCCGACTACAACCGGAAGGTGGCTACAACCACCTGTCTTTGCCCCGTCCAACCGCCCTGAAATATAAATGCCAAATGTAGACAACCTTTCATTGTCACTGAATCAACCACTACCACTTTCAACCTGTCATTGTCAACCTATACCAATAACCTATAATAACCTGTACCAATCAATCTGCACCAAACAACTTGTACCAATAACCTGAACCAACATGTACCATGCCTCAACCATGCATCAACTCCACATCAACTATGACTCATCACGATGTACCAACATCATCAAATATACACCTCATGTATGTGCCAACTCATCAACTACTTGTCTCAACCATGTGCCCAACATGTACCTCAACCATCTACCAAATACATACACCAATATAACCATAAAAAATTTGTTGGCATATTTTAGAGGAAGAGTGTGCTTGTCATTGATGGAAAGAACAACAATGATGATGGAAAACAGGAAAAGTATAAGCTCAGGAGGAGGAGCGAACAATAAGTAGATATCAAAGCTTGGAATAAAAAACATACGCTTAGGAGGAGGAGCAAACGGTATGCAGATATCAAATCTCGGAAGGAAAAGCGTAAGGCTAGGGTGAGAAGCCTCAGCAGTTGTCTGATCAAGAAATTAACGGTGTTGATCGTCTCATATAACGAACGTCGGTCATATGAGTGATTGTGGTCTTGAGGACTATTGGAGGATTATGACCGTCAGATCTGCAAGCCATATCAACAACAAGGATGAATTGCAGGGAGCGAAAGAAGAATTAAACAACTTGCTAGTTCCAATCCCGCAATTGGTCTAGATCGTCAGATCTCATAGACTCAAAAATCGACGACAGTGGTTGATTCAACAAGCGATCATATTAAGTCGGATTGAGTTGTGACTGTCAGATGAGCAATCACCAGATCAACGACAGGGATAGATTGCGGAGATCAGAAGGAGAATTAAATATCATTCTAGTTCCAATCCCACAATTAGTCAAGATCGTCAGATCTTATAGCCTCAAAGATTGACGATTGTGGTTGACTCACCAACGTCGCATAAATTCAAATTGCGGAGTTTTGGTGATGAGTTAAATCACTCGAAAGTTGTGGTTCCGCAACCATCCTTGATCATTGATCTTCTTCGAGATTATTCACAACCGTCAGATCACTTTAAGTGGAAGGATAGAATAAACGGGGCTAAAGGGTAGAGAATTTTATTATCCGAATACCCGTCAGCCGTCGGATCAAACCCAAATTCCCATAAGTCGTCAGAGAATTTCCTAGTGGAAGGATAGGATAAGCAAGGTAAGATCTAAGATCTCATTTATGCAAATTTCCAGCAGCCGTTGGATCATTTTAAAGTGGAAGGACAAGATAAGATATAAAAGTAGCATCACAAAAATATAGAGCTGTCAATCTAAGAACATGATCGACGAACAAAATTTAGTTCGGGTCTAAAAGTTGCGAGGAGGTTACTATTCAAGGATTCTCACTTCGGAAGAATTGGCGACTTGAAAATTCAAAATACCCAAAGTACCGAAGGATGAAGTCCCAAAGTGAATGAGGATCCACGTCAACAAGGACACATGGTGAAAACAGACAATGAAAAGTGTCAAGTTGATTCGACATTTCAGGTACGTGCAAATCACATATCCGAGTGACACGTGGAAACTACTAGGCTCATGAAATGTCATCAAGTGATGTAAGTAAGTGACATCACTTCGAGAGTTTTACTTCGAGATCTTTACCAGCAACACTTGCCCAAAGTTACAAAGTCCCGAAGTGGTTTGGGGTTGTCCATCGTTGAGGAGGACAGGTGGCGTGAGATCCACAACTTCAATAGTTTGTGGATGGGGAGAACATGAAAATCGCTGAAGACAAATATGGACCATTGATCGTCAAGGGGAGTACATGTCAGCTAATCTGATATTTTGGAGAAATCTCACTTCAAGGATTTACAATTGAGACTTGATAATTATGAAGTCCGGAGACGCGAAAGGATTGTGACCATTGATCCAAAAGGGACACGCGTCATGGATTGTCATGTCCGGGAAAAAGAAAAGGAAGGTTGAAAGGTTGGAAAGTTGAGATTTTCGAACCCCGAATACCCGAAGGGATTGTGACTGTTGGATTTGAGAAGACCACGTGTTGATATATAGTGAACTCTGGGTGGAAGCACTGGGAGTAAGCAGAGTTTGAGAATCGAGACTCTCGAAGCCTGAAAGGCGAAATCGATCTCGTCTGTTGGTTTGGAGGGCCACATGTCACTTGGTCATTAAGACTAAGGATCATGCATGGATAGAGGAAATATGGTGGGAAAGGAATATTGATCAAATCCGTTGATCAAAGGAATCTATCAGAGACCACGAGATCGACGATCATGCTCGATTGTGGGGCTAGAACATGCTCGGGACTTAATTTTTTGTAAGCGGACCGCAATTGAAACCATAGTTTTGGAGAAAGGGTACATGCCAGCTGGAGGTGGATTTCAAGAAGAAAAGTGGTTGATCCCAAACCACTCTTGGACGTGCCCACAATCATTTTCTTATGAAAGGACGTAGCCTGAGGTCACATGCAACAAGCGGCTAACGAGAAGAGAGATCGTGCCTGCAATCATGTGGTCACGAGAGACCATCGCCCAAGGTCATATCAAGAAATGGAGCTAGTTCTCACAAGACCGAGTTTAGGAAGTGCCTTTTGAATAGGCGTTTGGTCACCGCCGATGGTCACATGAAGGAAGGGGATTAGAAGCCAAAGAAGCCATAATTGACTGGCTGTAACTGAAAAAGAAGACGAAGAGTTGCGACTGCCAGAGAATCCAAAGAATCTTTGGATAATTTCCATTGATGATGAAAAGATACAGTATAATCGTCAGGGAAGATGAAGTGTTTGAATGATGACCAGGTAGAGGACTCGACGTGAGAAAAACATGCATAACAAAGAGTATCTTGTGCTTTTTCAATAGTCATGCATGTGTGTAGGAGTTGATGCAGTGCACGATCTGAAGGGAAGATAAGAGACTCAATGAAAAGGATGAAGAGGCAGTACAAATCATAAAAGGAAGAAGAGAAGCTCAACAGGTGGGTGCAAGAATATGAGAGCAGTAAAAACACACTAATGTAGGCAGAGTAGAGTAGTGTAGCAAAAAAATGATGAGACTAGGATTTGTAGCTTCCATCTGGTTGCAGCCAGAAAAACCAGGGTGGTAGGGTGGTGCAAGGGAGAACCATTGTTCTCTATTATATAGGTTGGTGCCTGTGTGACTGGAATTTGGTGCTGGAACACTCAGGGAGTTGGTGATTCCTTCTAGTGGGTGCTAGAGAAACCAAAGGGTTGATGCTCTCAACAAGTTGCAGCTTGTTAAAGAAGAGGTTGTAGCCTCATTTTGAGTTGGTGCTCAAAGACAGATGATGTACAGAACATAAAAGACTGCCTATCATTCGAAGAAGAAGATTTTTTCTCCTCGTATGGGTTTCCTCATGAATATATGTCTCTGTGTATATCATATGTGTGATTGATGTTTACTATTTCCGCCATTCATGAATTGCATAATATTGATGATCACTTGGAGAAGATTAATAATAGTTTAATAGGCATAAAATTGTTTAAGCACAGTAACAACTGATTCACCCTCCCCGCCCCCCTCACAGTTGTCTTAGTATTTCCAACAATTGGTATCAGAGCGAGTTTCTTTTATCTAAGGGTAGATCCTAGAGCTTAAACATGACTATCCATGAAGGAACTTCAACCAATAAGGCCCCCCTATTCAATGGAACAAACTTTTCCTTCTAGAAAGTTAGGATGAGAACTTACATAATGGCTTTAGGTGCAGATGTCTGAGATTTGGTAGAGACTGGTTATGTAAATCTAGTTGTACTAGCTTCTAAGGATGATAAGCTAGAATTCATCTTCAACGCTAAGGCTATGAATGATATTCTGAGTGGGCTTACAAAAGTAGAATTTGTAAAAGTTATGCACGTATAATATTCCAAAGAAATGTGGGACAAAATCGTTAGAATTTATGAAGGTAATGAGAAGGTAAAGGATGCCAAGCTTCAAACCTACAAATTACAATTTGAACAACTAAATATGAAAGAGGATGAAACTGTTGGGAAGTATTTTCCGAGAGTTGAAGAACTAGTAAATGCAATGAAAGCACTTGGTGAAAAAATTGAGTATGTCTCTTTAGTTCATAAAATTTTGAGATCTCTGCCAGATAGGTTCAACCCAAAGGTCTCTACTATAGAAGAACTTAATGATATAAAAGCTCTACCTATTGACCAACTCCTAGGAACTCTGATTGCTTATGAAATGAGGATAGGTAAAGATAAACCCACCTCTAGAGAAGCATCATTTAAAGAAAATAAGAATGAGGATTCTGAGCTTGATGAAATTGAAGAATTTTTTTTGAGAAGACTAAAGAAAGGATCAGGCAAGTACCAAGGCAAGTTTCCCTTCAAATGTTTTAACTGTGGAAATATAGGTCACTTTGCGTCTAAGTGTCCACACAAGAAGAAGGACCAGAATGCTGAAGGTGAAGAGAAGTACAAATCCAAGAGATTTGGTAAAAAGAAAATTTTATGTGTAAACAATGATGACTCTTCCGAAGACACATATAGCGATTCTTATTGTGAAGATAAGGTTAATGAATTTATGCTTATGGCCAAGGAGGACTATGATGAAGAAGTTGTGGTTGACTTGGAAGGAGAACTGATCAATGCTCTAGAAGAAATTTCTAGACTCAGATTTAAGAAGAAAAAGCAAAAACAATTGTTGATACAGTTCGGGAAAAACAGTAAAAAACATGATGAAGACTTTGCCCCACTAAAAGTGGAATTAAAACAAGCAAAGAAAATAAAAGACATTCTGAAACATCAGTTATCAGAGAAGAAGGAAGGATGTGAAGCCTTGGAAGAAGAGGTAGTAAGAACCAGAAAAGAGATGGAGAAGTTTAAAGCATTGTATCTCCAAAATCTTCCAAGCATTTAAGCCTTAGCAGAATTAAATAACATTATGAGAAAATAGAGATCTCCCTTGTTGAATATTGGCTTAGGCTATGTAAGTGGTTCAAGTAGAAAACAACCAGAAAGAAAAGAGTTAGTAAAGATGATCAAATTCCAAGTCAGCAGACGATCAGACCATGTGAGTACTCTTCCACGAAGAGCCAATAAAGACAAGATGATCCCTGATAAAAAACAAAGATATTAGAAGTTGGAGCAACAAATGCCAAGAAGAAGGCCATTCTTTAGATACCAAAATTTCTTCCATGGTTACTGTTTTTACTGCTCTAATTTTGGTCATAATATTGCAAATTGTCAAATTAAGTTTAGAGACATGCAACCGAGGATATCAAGAAATAAACAATCTTTGCAACATAGAACTAAACAACCAATGAGTAGACAAAGTTGCACCAATCACTTTGACCTATTGAACAATTTGATCGAATGCTATAACTGTCATAACTTCGGCCACAAAGCTGCAAACTACCATATGAATAATTACAAAGAAGATCCAAGGATAAAACCCTTAGCGAGAAATGCCAACACATGGAAAAAGAAAGTTAATGAAAAATGTGGCCTAGTACTTTCAACTAAAAAACAAAAAGACCCCTTGTATATAGACAATGGATGTTCCAAGCACATGAATGGAAACAAGGAAATTTTTTTGTCTATAAGTAAAAGGAAAACAAGAAATGTGACCTTTGGAAATGATGAACCAGGTAAAATCAAGGGTAAATGGATGGTGAGTTTGAGTAATGGTAAAGGAAAATCCCATGATGTTTTTCTTGTAAATGGGATGAAACATAATTTTCTTAGTGTAAGTCAAATGTGTGACAGAGGATGTGAAGTGGTGTTCACTTCCAAAGATAGTAAGATAAAGTTTATAAACTCAGGACAAGTGGTGGCTAAAGGCATAAGGACAAAGAATAATGTATATGTGCTGAAAGAAGATAGAGAAGAGTGTCATCTAAGAAAACATGATGAAAGATGGTTATGGCATAGGATAATTGGACATCTAAACTTTGACCACTTAATCAAGCTCAAAAATTGTAATGTCCCTACTTTGGGACATCATCACAGGGCAGAGATTTATGATGACCAGAGTAGCCATATGGATGCTAGAGCGAGTACAGGGGTATTTGAGAGGCATTGTGGGGTCCATCTTGCATTGATGATCACATTCCATCATTATGAGCCATTCCGCACAGGTTGGCTTTGGTTTCGTTTCATTCCGACGATTTCCATGATTTTGACTATTTTGAGCTGTAAGTTAATTAAAATCACTGAAGAGGTCATTTTGGGTACATTAATTGGAGGAACCTCTCAGTGTAATAGCTCATTGGAATCAGGAGGAGAAACACTACATGATGGGATGGATAGAAGTGACTTTCAGTGGCCAGGGAAGCCACAAGGAGAGATAAGGAGATTTT
>JASDQU010391392.1:0-10991 GCA_032191745.1 Picea mariana | reverse complement strand
CCCCACTTAAATGTTCAAGTACAAGATGATTCAAAATGAAAATGTCTCCTTGGTATATATAGGAGACTAGGAGGTATAATTACAACTAATGGCCTAAATCTGACATAAATAAAATAACATTACTAATATAATATGCCCCAATTAAGGGGTAATGAGACAATATTAGGGCTTAACACCCTTAGGGATAATTTTTCTATTGGGAGGTTCTATTGACAAGTCATTATTCCATTCTCGACCATACTTGTCACTTTCCACACTTCATCCCATCATCTTCTTACCTTTTTGTATTTTCAGGTGTACTGACCCAGGAAGGGGTTGTCTCCTATTTCATGGGAAGAAGAGGCTGAAGGCGGGCACAATTTTTCATGCTTAGGTAGAAGCCCCACCTTGGATTCAACCTTGAAACATCCTAAAAGAATACAAGGAAATAAATTGGTTTGGAAAAAGGTTGTATTCAAAAGGAAGGTGCAACACACCCTCTACAAAGGCACCCATAAATGAGACACTACAACCCCTTACATGTCATAAACCCCATACCCAAAACTCTCCCCCCATCCATGAAACTTAATCCACATGATTTATAAGGAGGTCCTGATATAGATGGATATCGGTGGCCACCCACCTTTTCCAACTAGCTCAAAACATTTTTCTGGCATTTTTGGCAATTTACTATTTTTAGCAATTTTAACTTTCGGGGCCATTTTGAGGGCCTAAATGAAGGTTTTTCATGATAGTCCCAACTCAATGATATAATATGGCATTATTTAGTCCCCAAAATTAATCTCCTCGACGATACCTTTCCAACGGGCTATCATACGCCTAAAACGGAGATTGTATGCAAAAGTTACGACCCCGGGAAGTTAATGTACTAACTTACCCAAATGGGGCCCATGTGACTTTTGGTGCTCCATCTTCTAGGGTTAGGTTTTTGGATGTCTAGGGTTTTTGGAATTCCTGTTTATTGTAAAAAGGCCTTCAGAGCCTCATTGTAATCATCTTCTTGTGAATGAGCGCATTCGTCACATCTCTTCTGAGAGATAAGCCACCACCATTTCAGGAAGCTTGTTTCTACTGCATTTTACAATTTCATCTTATTTCCTTATTGAATAGAAAACCAGTTTTACTGTATCTCTATTAGTTTGTGTTAAGCACCTATTAATAATCTGTATTCATTTCATTCTTCTCATAAAATCCGGATCAGATCCCCTCAGTAAACACCCCTAAACTTGAGGTATGACTCACCCAATAGGTTGTTTTGTCAACCCTCCCATACCTAAACTTGGCAAATTGCATAGGGTATTTGAGCATTGGTTTATTTTGATAAGGTGGTTTCGATGTACATGCTTATATGGATATTTTATTGATTTGATTTACTCATGATGATGCATTTGAATTGAGATCCTTGGACTGCCTATCATTTGTCTTTGCAGGACCTAGTTGGTGGACAATTTTTTAAGAACATGCCTAGCTTGGGCTTCTATGGGGCTTGAATCCCACAGGTTGGATTCCAAAGTCCCTCACTTCAAATGAAAATGACATGCCTTTGGAGGCCTACAGGACACCTTGGAGGACCTTTCCCACCCCCTACATGCCAAACGACTTGCTTGAAAGGCGAAAAATGTCACCTTTTGAGGGCTTGACGTCACCTAGGGCTAGGGTTTGGTGGTGATGATGGAAAATTGGCATGTTTTGAAGGAAGAGGCCCATGGATCATGGATGAAACATCTTCGTTGAAGACTTTTATCCTTTGGAATCCTAGACTTTCCTTCTCCAACTCAACGACCTGACCAAAAGTGCCAAACATTACCTAAAAAAAGGGTGACGTCATGTTTCTAGGGTTTCTTTTATGTGAAAAGTATGAATTAAATAATATTATTTTTGTAAAGGGGAAAGATAAGGGCTATTGACCTCTTATCTTGCATTTCACCGTAATTTTTTTGGAAAAAATGTGTTTAGAGGATTTGTATAAACAAATATCATTTGTATTTCATTTTTCATCATAGCTCTCCCATTGTGAGAAGACTAGTGGCTGAAATTTGCGCCCTCTTGGGAATATTTGGTATCTCTCTCTCTTGCAAATGAATGTTGGTGATATCTCTTGGTGAATTCTTGAGCTAGGGTGGTGCTCACCTCTTGGAGGCTTCTTTACTTTCTCTTGAATGGTAAATTCTTGGTGAACTAGGGTTTGATCTCTCTCTTTCTTGGAATTGGTAAGGAAAATATGCATTTGTTAGACATTTGATGATTGTTCTTGGTTATTATTGGTTGAAACCCTAGGAGGAGTATGTTGCATACACCCTCCATCAAGCTTCATCTCATTTTCTAAGTTTATAAGTCATTTTGGACAAGGGTTGATAAGAGAAGTACAAGTGTGTACACTCTCTTAGATTTGCCCTAGTTTTATTAGCACGATGTAAGGAGTAAGAGGATTTACACCCCTAGGGATCCTGTTTATCTAAATTGTGTTTCAAAGATTCCATCCACCCTATTTTAAAAGGCACTAATATGAAATTTTGCATTGGATAAATAAATTGTTTTCATTGGTAAACATGTTTTGGTGAGATATCAATTTTGTTCAAGTTGGGTTATTTTGTGGATGCCTTGAGGTTTCTAAACCCTCTAGGGCATCTTAGTTCTCTTGATCTTATTGTAGATATAACAACTTAAAAACTAGATCCATTAGGGATGCAACAAATTGTCTACTTTCCTTGACTTTAACTTGCAATTTGATCGTGGAAAGTTGCTAGTAAACCATTATTATTATTCTACTGTTAATTGGTGAACTTTTGGTTGGATTAATTGCTTATTTTCGTGGTTAAAATTTGTTGTTGTAGAAAATCACTACCACAACTACTTGGTTGTCATAAACATACTCTGAAAACTTATCTTTACAACCATCTAATACCACTAAAGTTGTGTTAAAGTGTTGAGAACTTATTTACATGTTTTATGCTTCATAGATCAACTCATATTTAATTCTTTAAGTGGTTTAATATGCAGTAGTTACTTGATTTCATTGCTGGAATATGTATTTTTTTACTTCTGCAATTAGGAACAACAATCCTAACTTTCTTGTCCACTTAACTTATTTTGTGCATACTTGGATTTTCTTGTGTCTCGAGAAGGTACAAACACTTTCCGTAGGTACCCAAAGACTTGGAAACCTTAAACCACTTCCAATATGTGACATCAAAGCCATCCTCCACATAAAAACTTGACCTATAGGGGCATTCATCTCATCATCCCACTTTCCATCTCATTTCCCCATAGGGTCACCGGGATTCCCCCCTTGAGGTGATCACTTCATCTCTAAAGTGACGTGAATACCTATGTAAGTTGACAATGGGTAGGTGTTCTCTTACTTGTCTCCATATTATGGTTTGGGTCGATATTTTCCCAACCTAAAACTCGTGCGATAAAATTCCCTAGAGATTCTTTGGTGGTGTAGAAGGTAGATACAAACTCTGAATATGCACTACCAAGCTTAGAAAGAATGATATATATGAAACACTCTTATTTTAGCTTTATGTTACATTCTTCACATGAAATTCTAAGTGTTTTGAAATTAGATAAATAGTATTCAATGCAAGAAAAATCATTTGGACTAAAAGTCATTATCTAATTTTCTATCTGGTGGGCTTGAATGATATTGTGTTTACCAAACACAGATTCAATATTTTCCCAAGCTTCATCAGGTTCATCGATTCCTTGAAGGTGAAACCTTAAATCATGATAGATGGGAATTCCAATCAGTCCACGTGCTTCGTCATTCCTATTTTCCCATTTGATTTTCTTTTCATCATCAATAGGTTCTAGTTCTTTCCCCATGGTAATCTAGTACAATTCTTTACTTCTTAATAAATCCTCCATATGAGATTTCCATTTGAAGTAGTTGGTGTTGGTAAGAAAACGATCACTAGAAGAAGCCATATTAAATATGTAGATAATATGGATTTAAAAACTGAAATCGATGGTCTGGATGGAAATATCATGAAAAATTATGCTGTTAAAAAAAACGACACTAAAAATAGACCTCGGATGTGAAAGTTATGCCATTTAAAAAAAAAAAAACATAAATGGTAACCAAAGAGCCACGTGGAAAGTAGAAGCCGGTCCACATGGTGATATCCCTCCAAATAACCTCACTTTTACAAATAAGGCTCTTTATGGAGTGACCCATTTTTATAGAAAGAAGCGGGGATCACTTTTACAATGAAGTTACTTTATAAAGGAAAGTTGCATGCAAAATAAATAACTTTAAAATAAAATATTAAAGCTACTTATAGTGATTCACTTTTTTAATTGAAGTGAAATACAATTTACAATGGATGCATGAACTTTTTCAAGTGCAATATATATTTTATTATTTAGAAGGAGGATTGTTGTTGTTGTTGTTGTTGTTCATGAACTTTTTCCAAAAAAGTAACAAAAAAGAGACTTGAACTCAAGAACTCTTACTTAATAAGGAAAATTTAACCAAGTGAGCTAGTGCAATACATATTTTATTATTTAGAAGGAGGATTGTTGTTGTTGTTGTTGAGCGTGCTCATAAAAACTCTTTTCACACAAGAAGTTTTTTTTCACTTCTCGATGACAACAAGGGTTAGATATTGGTTAACTTACCCATAAAATGCACCCTTTCCGATTTGTTTATGATTTTCCAAGATCGCACAGGGCACGAGGAAAAGAGCATACACAAATCCAAAATATTAGCAACTCGGAAACAAAAAACCCCAAAAAATCGAAATAATACTATGCAAAAATTTAAAAGGGGTGTATTCGGGGTTTATACCTCCGGATCTGACTGGAATGGCCGTATCTTGGGAAAACAAAAACCTTTTCGAGTGAAATGAAAAGAATTCCGTACTGAAATGACTGCTACAGATGCAATGGAATAGTCCTCTCAGTCTAGAAATGTATGGAAATGGCAGCAAGTCTTCAAATGAGCTCTGATACCATGTTCGACAACACAGATATTCCAAAACATGATGAACACCTTCAGTAACCACTCACACAACTAGATCGAATATGAACGCACCGATATTTTGACGTGGTAAAACCCCTATGGGGAAACATCCATGGCCCCACCTAAGTGTCTAAATATCCTAACAGTGTAAATAACTCTGCAATGCCTTTTTAAAATGCACGCCAAATCTTACTCATGCATGATTAAAGGAAATATTCTAATATGGTCAGTAATTTTCCATGTTGGACATAAAACCCATGTCTTATATTTTCTTGATTGATCTCCAAATGAACGTAGCTTGCTTACAAAACAACTTTCTAACATTGTTTTAACATTTCTAGGAAATGCACTCCGTCATAAAAAAAAATCACGAGGAGGCCAAGTTAAAGATTCAAATCAAGTTATGTAAGATTATCTAAGTTTTGCATTCACTTCTCTACAAGTCCTTTTCATATTGTTTCCATGACTTCATATTGTCTAATGACTTCATGTCTAATGATGGTGATCCTCTTGAGGGGTCGTATAGGAATCGTAATGCACACATAGAGCTTAAAAATACATGCTTAGGGAAAATTAGACATGCTCATATCTTGGAATTTGAACAAGAAGTACTTCTAAGTATTCACTCCTATCTATGAATCCAATGCATGTAGGATAACTTTATTAGCTAGGGATGGTCTTACATAAAACCCCTTTAGCTGGAAAAGTTTGAGAATCTTGCTCAAAAAAATATTGATGAATCAACAACTGTTGAGTGTTCTATTTTTTTTTCCCATACTCTACTACACTCATCCTTCCTTATTCTTTGATTTGCATCCTTCTTCTTCTTCTTCTTCTTTTTTGTAAGCCTCACATATTTGATTTGAAAATGTAGGTAATTCTTCAAATCCCACTAGCAAATTTGGGACATTTTGCGACGACTATTTCGATTTTCTTGCGACGTTATGTCGTGGATATTGCAACGAATCTTAGGTCTCCCAAACGTCGCTTCACATGACGTGGCACGTGCGACGAACCCGACACAACTTTGCAAGAGAGATGACACTAGGGAGTTGTCACAAAAGTGGCAAAGAAGAAATATCGTCACCAGAATGACTAAGTAGGGAAATCGTTGAAAGAGAGACAAAGGAGGGAAATCGTCGCAAGAGCAACTAACGATGAAAATCGTCGAAAATGAGACAATGTAGAGATATAGTCGCATGAGTGACAGGTTAGAGAGATCGTCGCAAGAGAGACAATAAAGGTAGATCGTCGCACACTAGACAATATAGGCAGATTGTCGAAGGGATCATCGCAAGCACGACGAGAACAGGGTATATTGTGACGAAATTGCTATACAATTTTTCGTAATTTGTATAGAAATTTCGTCGCAAGATTTCTTGAGGTTGTCGCTCTTGTGACGACATATATTTATTTTAAAAAAATGATTTTTGAGCAAAAAAAATAAAATTTGATTTTTGAGTCAATTATACAAGGTTCTATGATTGCACAATAAGGAGGTCATCCAAGTGAAGTTGTTGCATGGATAGAGTGTTGGTAAGAATGTGCAACATAAAAAAAAAATTTCCATGCTAGGAACCAATTGGTCCTAGTAGAAGGAGGTCATTTACACATCCTCTTGTGGAATTGCTACATGATAGCATAGCTTGTTGGATTCACATTGAACAATAAAACCAGAATTCTACTTGGATTCATTAACTTCCAAGATAGATTGTATCCAAGTTTGAAAATGCAAGAGACTTGCACTCTAAATATGGGAATGAATTTTGAGTGAAGATTTGGATCTTAATATTTCTTAGAGCTTAAAGTCAATGAGGATACTTTTGTAATGAAGGAAAAATAAAGCTATGAACTAGAGATAAATCCATAGAAAGAACTCGAGCCAGTAACGAAATCCAACATTCATAGTTAGATCCATGTTTAAGAGAAACAGAAAGATGCCACATTGTTTTAGATTGGTCCTCTGATATTTTGGAGAACAAAAAGCCTCTCAATGGGGAGGCCTGATTTGAAATGGATATGAACACAAGAATGATTGTAAGAATCAATACCTACAAGTGTAATTTAAAAACTAATGATGGTTATATAATAAAGGTAAATGCAAATTTTATAAATTAAATGAGACAAAGAAAGAAAAGTAAAACAAAATAAAATAGAAAAATGAAAATAGGAGCAAAAGAGAGAGAGAAAAATGGGAACTAAAAGGTCGGTCTCTTGGCCTTCCCATTATCCCCAAGATCTCCTATTCGTACTTGTGACGCGACTCTCAAAGGGTATTTTGGCCAAAGAGGAAAGTATGCACAAAGATCCATGAGTTACATTGTAACCAAAAATTCTCAAAATGAGAATTGAGTAACCATTGAAATTTGTTTTTCCCATTTGTGTTTCTAGAGTAAACATTATGTCATTGTGTGACATCTCATTTATGTTAAATTAATAGAATATAATTTGGATTATATTTTAATTAAAAGAACAACCAGTGTCCTATAAAAAAGTTACTGAAGATGAGATACTAAAATGTTATGTCTCATATGCAATATGTAGAAATGATGGAGGAACTAGTGAGGGAAATGGATCCACTTGCTAAGATCCCTTTGGCATATTAGTATTATGTGGTTTTAGTGTGGGATGCAGGAGGAAACAATGTTACCCTTGTGGATCCCTTTGGAATATTAGTAGATGAACTCTTTGGCATATTAGTAGTATGTGGTTTGAGAAAATTTGGTGGTAGTGAGAACTCTTGAGTAGAATTGAGCCTTCCTTGATTGTTATGTGGGACTTCATATTTCAAAGTGAAATTTTGGGAGCTGACGATTGGCATTGTTACCAGGGAAAAATTTTTATTCCCTGGATTCAATAGATCTGGTATAGCATGGTGTTGAGAAGTCGTATTTCTTTGAATCATTAGTTTCCAGTTGTTTGTATTGAGGGTGAGAGAAATAAATTGTATGCAAGGCATTTCAAGGTCTCACATGGTAACTCCAATTATGGAGCACATCCCTTTGATTGTTATAGATAAATTTTCTCTAGTCCAGGAGGATCAAGATCTTGACTACTATAGTTTTGTGCAACACAAAAGATATATTGATGGGTGTGGTGAGCATAATATTTAAGGATTGAAATAATAGAATTGGATAGAACCCTAAGAAGGGGAGTCTTTTTCAAATCATTGTCAATGGACAGTTATATGAGGATCCTCTATATGACATTTACTACCATGATTATGAAGAAAAACATCATAATTTGATATTTTTCTTGGAGATGAATTTTAACATTGTGTTATGGGTATGGGAGGTCATCCTAAACACATCTAATGCATATCTTGGGGATTCACAAACCATAATAATTGTTGTGATAGTGGGGTCCTTTCCTAATATTTCCATTGAAGGTTTAGTTACAATTTTTGCACTATATTCATGGTGGTTTTTGTTGCTACTCGGTTCTCCTCTTTTTGTATGGAAATGCCTAGAATTTCCAAGTGGAGGCATGACGTTAGTTGGAGAATATGATGACATCTCATGCTCTCTTTTATTATTCAAAAAAGTTGCATTATTTTCTTACTTATTGTAGCTTAGGTGACTAGCTATCACAACTCTCTCATTGTAGTTTATTTTTTTGACCTCATCAATGGTGTTGGGTTCCCTTTATCTTGGTATTGGTTCGTATGCCTAAGGTGTTGGCTCAAAGCCTTTACATTAATCTCTAAGCATGATTGATGCAGGAGCATCCCTCCATGCAGCCAGCCAGCTAGCCACATCAGCGCGCATTSAAAGGATGAAGGGAGGCGCAACCTCATTTATATTGTATTGAATGTAATTAAATGGTTTAGGCTGGTGAKTCATAGGAAGCCGTGCTTATTCAGGCGSTGTTTAGGATCGGCCTTTATGGTAGATCTGGCTGAGATCTAGTTCTAGATAGCAGACTAGACARCCCATTTATTGTAAATAAATTGTAAATTAATTAGAGTAGGTAAATCCTGGAGGGAAGCGCTAAGAGCACCTCAGGTAAAAGAGATAGAGAGATCTCATTTAGAGGGAGGAGAGGTACATGTAGATAGAAGGAATGTAGAKCTGAGGAGAKCTCGAGGAACACCTTGTAAAATATATAGGCATTTGCCATTATTAATACAGAGCAGTTTTCCCTGCACCAGTCTGTCATTATATGCATGTCTGTATGTGTATGTTTATTATATGTTGCAATTGTGTATTGTTATCATGAATTTGCAGGAAATGTGTTTGATTTTAGGTTCGAAAGGTCTTTGAGGTTTCATGCCATGAGGGCATGACAGAGTGTTGAGACTCTGAATACCAGTGCACAGAGGGTGGCACTTCTGAACTCGTGAGGAGTCAGATGAAGACGTGCTGAGAGCACGAGCCTGGAAGTCAACGAATCATATAGAAGGAGGACTTTTGGGGGTTACTGAAGACCTCAATAGTCAAGGCAGTGTAGCTGAGACACTGTTGTGGATAGGATTTCTGAGGATTCTGTGGGAGCTCTACCAAGAGGGTATCAAGCGTGTGTACAGGGATTGACAGAGGAAAGAACTCTGCTGAGAGTTCTGAAGGACCAGAATTCCGTTGAGGATTCTGAGGGACTCCGTCTAGAGGACGTCGAGCGAGGTACGTGAGGGAACAAGGAGAAAGCATAACTATTGGGTGTTCTGTGGCAGAGATACTCTGCCAGGAGAGCGTTGAGAGGGTGCGCAGGTAGCCCAGGAAGAAGGGACTCTTTGAGTTCTGTCATCTGAAGGAAGGTCCAGTGAGGGAACTTTCATTGGGTTACTGAATACCCAGAGAACTCAGTAATAGATTGCTTGAGTTGGAAGACTGCTAGGAGGCATTGTATTCCCCATCTGCAGGAGAAAGAGAAAAAGAACTGAGTTTCTGTAGGGGTCGAAGCTACAGGATGGAGGCTTGGGATAGATAGTGCTTTACGCGCAAGGACTTCACAAGAAGAGTTGTAGGAAGTGCACAAGAGTCCAGAGGACCAAATACTTGGAGAGCAATTGGATACGAGTGCAAGGAGTGCGCCAACCTTCAGTCGAAGAAGTGGGAGAGACCAAGCTCAGGAGGGATAGTTCCATCGTGGGATCGTGGAACAAATCTAGGAGGAAGCTCGCATAGAAGAGAGCTTCAGAGTGGAGGAAATCCTCAAAGAGGAAAATTAACGGCCAGGATTCGCAGGGAGGATAGCGAAATCCCGCCGATCATCAGATTTCAGAGAAGCTGTGCGAGGTTTATTCCTTAGGCACAGGACAAAAGGAATACGCCATAGGCATTCAGCATATCGGGATTCTTGGGGTGGAGAGTTCCATGTTGGTCGAAATCGCGAGTTGCGATTTCCCGATTAAATCGGAGCCATCGATTGGGACACAGATAGGTGGCACGGATTCGGCGTATCGGGGTTTCGGCATTCGGGGTTTCCAGCAGCAATGGAAACTTGCATCGTGGATTCACGATCCGTGAAATCCCGAGGTGACGTGGTCGCGTGGGACCCCCGGGAGTGAGTGGAGTCTAGGTGGAATTGCATCGGAGGATTGGCACCTCGACGCTCGGGGTTTAGAGTGTCAGATTGTTGGCATCGCAAGTAGCGATATCCTGATAGGAAAATCCCCGATATCCCGAGCTATTGACCGTTGACCATCGGGGTTCGGGGTTCGGAATTTTGAATTGCACGAAGAGTGCGTACAAGGTTCGTGATAGCGCGAACGCCGATTTCCCGAGTTGCGAAGGGGGGAAATCATCCAAGTATCCTGTGGGGGGGCAAGAAGTCCCGATACGGGATTTAAAGAGGATTACAACTCTTCGGGCCGAGAATTGTGAAGGTCCTGGTGAGGCGACTGTTCGCTGGGGATCAGCGTGTTATCACTCTGTAAATTTACTAGAGGTTGAAAAGAGAAAACTCACAAAGGTAACCTTAACCAACCACTTTTAAAGCTGGGATCTAGCCCTTCCAGCTTCAGAGAGGGATCTCTCTATATGATTTAGCTTTGTTTGAATTAAGATATTAGGCTAGTTAGGGGCAC
>JASDQU010391389.1:854-10991 GCA_032191745.1 Picea mariana | reverse complement strand
TCGGGTGTCTTCTCTGTTACGAAATTTTTCAATACTTCCATCAACTTAGCTTCAATTGAATCCATCTTAGTATCCAACTTAGCTTCCATTGAATCCATCTTCTTTTGTCGTTCATTTATGTCCCTATGCATTTCTTCACCTTCATCAAGAGTCCAATTAGGATTTTCTATAGGCGTATTTGGTGTAGAATGTCCCTTTTTTGGTGGCATGTTGGCCAAGTATCACTTTTGAATCTTGATTTTGAGGTGGTTCTGCTAGACAGTATTTATTCTGTTCTATCTCCCAAGTTTCGGCCCTTATGGGTATGAAACTTTATTTTAGGCAGTTCTCTGATATTTCTTCTCTACAATTCCACAGGTCTGATCAAAATTGGATGTGCCAAGTGGAATTTACAATAACTTCCCCACAACTTGTCGATTTTGATCCTTTCCAGGAGATCTCACTTGTATAGCGTTCCCTACACAGAATAATTGATATAAAATTCTGAAACTTGCACCAGAAATACTACAGACTATCCACGATCCAATGAAACCAGTCCCACTCAATTTGGATACTCTAGGAAGAAGTTATGATTGTTTTACCTGGAACACCTTCTTGAGACTAGTCAATAGGACTAGTTAGATACCCTATCTTACATAGAGTGTATCTACAAATTTAAGATGACCCAGAAGCTGAGCATTTTACCACAGATACCTTACTAATTTCTATAAATAGCCTCCAAAGTTCAGGTTCTGAAACGTTACGAAAAAGTTTTTATAGCAAAAATCCCTCAATGACTCATTTCAAGATGATTTCAGAACCCTATCTTGTACAGGCTCTATCTCTGAAAGTATAAGGCCCCAGGAGGATAATTTAGAACCCAACGTACCTTGATCCGTCTACTAAATATCGTCCAAGTCGTTTATTCTGAAACGTTGTAGAAAAAAAGTTACTAATAGGTACTATTAAATATATTAGAAAAAAATCAAATCTATTATCCACATATTTTTAATTCCACATTTTCATTTTCATATATGTTCTACATAGAACGATATTTAAAAGTATGAGATCTCTTTCTCATGACAGTTTGGCCCTTAATAATCATAAGGAATTTGTCTTCCTCGTGGGATTACAACACTACCATAAACAATACCTTTCTTCCTGCAATTTCCTCTTCGATCAACCGACAAATTGTTAGTGCTCATGCACATTATATTTTCATTACACACTTGTAGTGGTTCACAAACAATATTAGAGTTGTGCATACTAACAATAAATTTCATTTACTCAAAAAGGAAATATTATTCTTTACACATGAATTACTTTAGCACACCAATCCTTTCAAAATAAAATCAAACATCAAAATGAAGATAATCAATGTGCCAATATCCATGGCCATATTCACACACAATGCACCCTTGCATTTATTTTCATATTATTACTTTTCACATCCAACACTTTTCCTTGGTGGGTTGGAACTCAACCACCCCTTTACCACATGGTTCCTTATACACATTTTTTTTACAACATGACTTTTCCTACTTCAGTTGATCATGACCTCAAATCAACATACATGAATCTAACCGTTTCACATGAATTCTTTCAAGCATTCTTTCTTCATTGGTAATGAGGGAGCCAATATCCATGGCCACCAAAATTCTCTCTTTACCATGATACAACTCCGATAGAGTATTGGAAGGTCCTCCTTCCATAATGGGTAGTACATTAACTTCTCTATCATGCAAACATTCATTTCCTTAATGCATTAATCAATGTGATTTTTATGAGCACCCTTGTTCGCAATCATTCCCAATTAGTCAAAGTATTCATGACACTTTGTTCATGAATACCAGAGTTTCCTTTCTCTGTCCTTCGGGTTCCTTTCATGAATCATACCCTACTTGGGTATCAATGGCATACAACATCCACTTAAAATGACATGCATATCATCAAATAATGAAAATATTTTGGAAGGGAATCTTAGGAAATCCATTTCAATTTCCATGTCACATGACCATGATATATATCATACCTATTCTAGCTGCTAGCACCTTCTTTGATATTACCTCTTTAGTGGTGCTTCTTGGGGACTTCTAAAATCCCTTTCACAGTTTTCGTTTATCAAAAACGTTCTTGCATTCACCTCTGTCTGTGGTTGTTTACTATTGGTGGTTGTCGTTCCCTAACAGTTTCAATATTTTCTACACATGAAATACACCACCACATTTACATTTTACAGTAGCTATCATGTAAAATCAAATGCATGTACCATAGCATTTATTTCATCAAAACATCTTCATATATTCCTTAGCATATCTATATGCACTCCATCACATTATCCCCAATGCTTCCATGAGTGCTACACAAAAGAAAAAAAATGTCTGCACCTCTCAACATTCTCATGCCAAAATATTTGTATTCATCAACATATCAATTTCTCATCCTAGAGAAACATAATAGAAAACACGAAAGGATTTAAGGGATTCTCCCATCAAGAAACTTTTAGCCTAGCTGAATTAATTTCAATGCCTCATTTCCTTCACACACTATAGCTTAACCAATATAATTCATTTAAACACATTAAATATTGTATCTTTCAATTACTAGTCGTACTTATTTTCACATCTTTCCTTTTAAGCATACAACTTTATCTTAGTATTCAAAGTTTCATAGTGAGATATGTATTAATCACTTTCTCCATCTTTGCTTTTACAATTTATCCCTCCTATGATCTGCTTGTTCTATCTCTTGAGTAGTCTTAGCCATGTTCACCTTGACCTTCTTGGATAATTCAACATGCTACATAAACAAGTTTCTTGTTCATAATGAATCATAAACTTGTGCATTGCGCAAATTTCCCAACCAGAGATCAGATTGGTCCTCATTCATTTGCATGTCTTGGTACTCATGCATGATAATTTAAAATGTAATCCAAAATTATTACACAAATATTATTTGAGGATCAAATGATGTTAGAGACACTCGGTTCAGATCAAGTGGTATATGATTTATAATCCATTTTCGGATCACCGATATCCCTTGGGTATGGTCACATGATTGAAGACTTTATTTTGGGTCTAAAATGATTTGCAGTTCACTCATTGAGTAAAAGGAGTTAACAAGGGAGGGTGAAAATTCATAAGATCTATGATTATCACATGTGTCCTTAGGTTGGGCTTCGGACTACATAGACATAATAGTAGTTTCTTGAATAAGTAGAAAATCAAGTTTGTAGTGGTAAAATTTGTTACTAAAATTTAGATTAGGGAGACCCACCTAAATGCTCTAAGATAGAGAATTTTAGTGGGTAGTTGTGCGGAGAACAACACCATTGTACAATGCCAAAATTATAGTAACAAAAACACAAAGGGGCATAGATCACACACATAAAAACATTAAAAATAGGTAAAATTACCATGTCATACATGTCAACTAACCAATCAACCTTTGAATTACTTCAAACTAATTGTTTTTTTTTTATATAAATCCATATTTTTCTTAATTTTCAGTATTAATTGGATAACACTCTTCTTATGAATCATATATCCATTAATTTATCATATATCGATTAATTTCATTAAATGAAATCACAATCAATCATTAATGAGCCTTTATTTTGTATGCTTGACATTATTGTAATAGAAATCCATCACTAATTCATTATCCCAATGCTGATGGTATTTAATTACTAGAGGGTAGAAAAATGACCTACTTAAGGATTGTGTGAGAGACAAAAAGAACTAATCTAAAAGGTACATTCACAATAATCCATTCTCTACTCTTTCTTATGCAAAATAAAGGATATTGAATAATCATACACATCCATTAATATAAAGCACAATATACCAACAAAAAAAAGGAGCAAGATAACTTTATTGCCAACGAAAACAAAGACTTACCAACTAACTCCTCGAAATAGTTGTAGAAGAAATGTGGGATTTGAAGCCACCTTGAGGGGGGTTCTTTGCCTCACATTCTCCACTCCAAGATTTCGGGGGGTTTCTTTACCTCACATTCTCCACTCCAAGATTTGATGGTAGAAACTAAATCCCAATATGGCATAAAAAATAAATCTATGGTAAAAAATTTCTCTATTGGAATTTTTGTAGAACTACTTTGAAATGAGTGATGGATGACATGGACAACCTAAATAGTTTTATTTATAAGTGAGATAGTAGAGTTTTCATTAGATCTATGTTTAATGTGAGTAATTTCAATGTATTAATGAAGTAGTGGGATAAGGACGATTAGATAAAAATCTATATGTAGAAAAAATAGATTGATAAGGTCTACTTTTGGCCACTATGCCATTTTGAAAGACATATCATTAATGATTTTAAATAAATGATTTTTTAATTTTTGGTCATAGGGCCAATTTTTAAGGATTCAATGCACATTTCACATGTGGAAAAATGGTTGAACACTATGTTATGACTATTTGGTCAAACTTTGGGTTTGACTCGACTCATGATGATAATACTAAGGTCACATGATGATTTAAACAATGGAAATGAGGGCTAAGGATTCCAAAGTGATTCTTTCAACTAAATGTACTCATGACAAAATAGGTGGAAAATATTAGGCTATCAATAGTTCCACCCTAATATATGAGATGATAAGCACATTGTATAGATAAAATAAATAACAAGTTTCTTTTTTCTAGACTATGGGAAAAGAGCCACATAAGATAGGAATAAAAATAGTAAAAGAGGGAGAAAATCCCTCAAAGGACTCTAGAGACCCACTTGCAAATAACCAACCAAGGGGGTAATGTGTGTACATAATATTCATATCAGTGAAGTGGGCATACCCATGCTCATATAAATGTCTCAATACATTATGAGATCATGGCATCATGAATCCAAATCAAAGTACATAAGAATTCCACGATACAATACACCATAACCAAAGGTCAAGAGGGACCCAACCCAGGTACATCAAGGTGTCCAATATCATATCTACATCGAATACGTAAGAAAGAAAAAAAACACCTAGAGGAATGATGGATCACAACAATTTAATCCCTAGTAAAACAATGAAGGGGCTCAAGATATTAAATGATATAATTTAAAATAATCTCATCATAGGAGCCTCACAACATCATGAATAGAGACAAACAAATACAGAGAACTCGAGTTAAACCAGGATCACTATCACCAACATATCCTAGAAAAAATAGGAATAAATATACTAGGTGGATCCAAAATGAAATTAAAAATGACTAATCAGAGTCACACATGTCTGTGGTACTTAAAAGAAATAAGATACAAAAAACATCCAAACTATACAATTCTTAATGATCAAATAATGAGCTCATGTGGAGGACACAAGAACCAACTAAGTCAAGGGGAAATGATGGCTCCCATTTCCTAGTCTAAGATAACCCATCAATAAGGAAAATTAAGCCAAGGTACACAATGTCAGTAGACCAAAACCCCTAGAATATAGGTGTTGAAGTTGACAGAGGAAGGTCTACTGGAAGAAAAGTATGAGGGAACCTTTGCATACAAGACTGAGGTATGATGCAAGGATGTAAAATTTTATTGACTAGTATTGAGAAAAAAATGGATGAGTAGGTCAAAGAGTGATGGAATCAAGACTTTCCTTATTCATAGCATAATGGAAAGGTTGACTTGGCAACAATTTAATAAATCCAAAGATGATAGTAAAGAGTGGAAATGGACGGATAAGGACAATCGAAAGAATAAATATAGATAAGGAATAAGGAATATAAATTAAAATGAGTGGGAAACAATGAGTTATATGGTTGGAATCAACATGGAATGTGGATCAAAACAGTGATACTCCAAGTGTTATTGATCACATGATGATCTAGAAAAAGGAAACTAGGGTTGTTGCTAGAAGTGATCATATATATTGCAAGTGCGGTAAAGAGATGAAATTTTTATTATCTTGCAAAGAAGAAATGAATTGGCATAATGTTACAAGAAAGAATATGATTTCCCCAAACATGACCAAATGAACCAATTTGAGAGCATGATCACAAGTGGAAATAGGAAGACAATGTGCATCGATGGTAATCTTCCTTCAGGGTATATGAATGGAAACAAAACACCACAAATGGTATTCATAGTATGGATGAGGTGTAGCTCTAATGACATATTGTGAAGTGAATTAATAAATTAAAATAAGTACCAACTAGAAGTGCGAGGAGAGAATCATATGATCATAGTGAGAATGAACATGAGGCTAAATTTAGAGTCATAGAATATATAGACTACTTATCCTAAGGGGGAAAATAAGCATGGGTGCCAAAATACAAGAGGGTACTAAACCACGCAAACACATGTAGGTAAATCTCTACCATTGAGAAAGGGTGAATACAAAGGTGGATGGGCTATGCCACTTGCTCTAATGGGGTGGGTGTTCTTACAAGGGTAGTTTGAGGGAACAAACAAGGCTAATGCAACATATTTAGAGGGAATAGGTTAACCATATTACAATTTAAATAATTATACATAAAGAATCAATAATGATGTTGATGATAATAACGGAAAAAAACATAAATGGTCATATAAATAAATAAATTGAAAATGTAGTTTAAGTGCATATGAAAATTAAATGAACAATGTAGATGGAATTAAAAATGAAGGTCCTAGGCCTAAGTTACATGCATTCAAACTTCAACTGGAAACAAGGTCCTCAAAATGAATTACCTAATCACAAAAAAATACTAACAAACGAGGAAGAGCTCAAAAGATGTAACTTGGTGGTTCAAATGACATGTCAAATGAATCCCATATGAGGCCACACAAAGAAAAATGATATTTGGGAAAGGTTATAGGGCCCCCATGCTGAAAATTCATTTGTACTATATTGAGTTTGATTTTCTCATATGAATTGAAACTTTGGTAGCACATATATTTCATTTTGACCATGTGATTTTTGAGCAATGAGTTCCAAGTTAGAGATCACAACCTCCTTTTGATTTAAATATATTTCATTTTGTAGATTAGGGTTTCATGGGATTGACAAAATCCACAGAAGGGTTTTGTTCAAGTGTGAGGATATCGAGGGATTTTCCAAATGTTGTGTGTATAAAATACCCTGACAATTATGTCCTATGCATAGATGCATGTAGATTTATTCATTGGAGTTAAAGATGGGGTTAGTAAAATCAAATGTGTCGAGTAACACTATTAAATTGGATGAAAAGGCTCTGTTTTTGGGGTTGTATCCCATAACAACTTTCAAGGTTTGTGAGGTATGAATCACATAAGAAACACCTATTGATGAGGATATATTGGAAGTGGAATAAAATTCAACAATACAAGAAGTACACATCACAAAAGTAAGTAAAGAAAAATCATAAATATGGTATAAAAACATAAGGGATGATCAAAATATAATAAACCCACCAAGGATTAAATATAGAAAATGGATACATTATTCTCACTCAAACTACTAGGGAATAATACCTCTTCTACAAGGATTACTTACATGCGAATAGAATCTTTGTGAAGTTACACAAGTTTCTTTCTAAACTTAGGGGGTTGAAGGAAGTTGTGAAAATAATGAAAATTAATGTCACATAATGAACATGGATGGTTAGCACAAAAGGACTTGTTCCATGGATTCACAATGTTGGGAAGAGTGATATGGACCACAAGGATGCATTTATCAAAACTCTTTGCTTAAGAGTGGGGATGACTTTGTAAGTCTATAAGTATTGAGAAATAATGAGTGGTGTGGATGTTGAAAATATCACAAGATAAAGGGGACTTCTTAGGAATGGTGTTCTGAGTGGTTACAACCATATTAAAAGGGTAGGTGAACCCATGTTTCTTATTCTTACCCATAACACCCTTCTTACTTGTAGTAGTTTGAGTGGGGAGAACAAGCTCCTACTTCAACACTCAAGGGTGGGAGGGATAAATTCAATGTAATCATAGGTTGGATATAAGTTAAAACTAATTATCACATTGGAGGTCATTTAGGTGATGTATGATACAACACCAGGGGACGTAGAGTTATACCTAGAATGTTTATTGTCACCATCATAGGTGTTACAACTATACGAGGAGGAGGAAATATAAAATGAATATATCCAATAGGTGATCATGTCCATGAATTTATTTCCATTGCTAAAGGATCATGGTCATTTTTTGGTTGAGAAGAGGATTGTCTAGACATGATGGTATACATTTGATAAATTCGTTTAGGAGGAACAATGGGCGATGGTCTATAAAAGTTACAAAGAAAATATGGGTATTTGTAATCACATAGACCAACCTTAGAAAATGACGTCATAGAAAGGATTTATTAAGGGTTGGAAAGATATTGTATGTATTAGTTATTGACATTAATTATTGTTTTTTAATGTTTAAGTCTCTCACTTGTTTTTATCTAAGTCGGTCCTGTAATATTCAAACATCCTAGCCCTGTAATTAGAAATATTGGTTAATTTGCCTCGGGAACCTGCAATGGTTGATACAATGGTGTCCAAGTAAGTAGCTAATGACAATTGATGGATCTCTATTAGTCTATAAGTGTTCGACTATAGATCTAAGACACCTCAACCCTTCATCAATTTCTATGTTTAAATTTCTTAGTTGTGGGTTAGGGTTTGGTGGGACTTCCTATGGATGTGTCGGGTTTTTTTTTCTCTAGGTTCCATTTTAATTATTTTGATGCAATTTAATAATGAAATTTATATAAATTAGGTTCATTTTTCTAATTAAGAAGGAAAATACAAAAAACATGAAATTAAATAGTTTAGTAAATTAAAACAACTTGAAATTACATTAGAATAAATACCAATACCTCAAAAATGATGTCAGGATCATGTGGACACTTCATCATCGAATCCCAAGGCTTGAATCCACTAAATCACCTCTTAAATGCACCACACAGTCATTGGAATGGGGAATAAAAGGGTCGTTGACCCTTTAATCAGGCCCAACAGGAACATACACACATTCTTAAAGTAGATGCATGTTCTTAGGAATGTATGCACATTCTTAGGAATGCATGCATGTTCTTAGGAACACATGCACGATCTTGCTGAGGAGCCAATGTGGCATCCTGGGTGGAAGTTAAAGGTTTTTTGAGCTTGTCACATCAGGAACATGTGTGTGTTATTAATAAAGTGCATGCATTCTTATCATTTCTTCATGAGCATGTCTGTTCTCACCCCATTGCCACTTTTTTCCATCAACTTTGTGCGAGTTTCTTGACATCAATTCTTGTTTTTTAATGTTCAAGTCTCTCACTGAGTTTTTAGCTAGGCTAGTCCTGTAATATTCAAACATCATAGCCCTATAATAAAAAGTATTGGTTAATTTCCCTTGGGCACTTGCAATGGAGACAACATCAAGATCATGTGGACACCTAGTCAAGAAATACTAGGCTTTGAATTTTCTCAATAACTCCTCAAACATGTCGAGTTCTTAGTAGAATGATGAAATGAACCAATCATAGGCCCTTTTATTTGGGACTAATAAGAACCCACACACACTCCTAGAGCATGTGCACATTCTTAAGAACCTGTGCATGTTCTTAAGAACACGTGGGTGTCCGTGCCAAGTGGTGGTTCAGAGTTTTCCAAGCCTTTCACCAGGAACATGTGCATGTTCTTAGGAACACACATGCATTCCTACATGAGTGTGTTCATGTTCACCACATTTCCCACTTTTTTGAGCTATGCATCATTTCCTTGACACTGCATTCTCTTTTTTTTAAATAATTGTTTCCATTATTGATGCAGTGAACTTTTATAAATGTCTAAAAATGGTTGGTAGGTTCACCAATTCATACAAACGCATGTCTTTGTGATTAGTGGTTGTAATCCTAAACAATGTCATCGATTGTTGTTTTGAAATGTCGAGGTCTTTGACGTGGTTTTTATCTAGATTCATCCTATAATATTCATACATTATGGCCCTGTGATCATAAATGTGTGTTAACTGACCTTGTGCATTTGCAATACAAGAAACAATGGTGTCTAGGAATGTGGCTAGTGATAGCCATGAGAGCTCTATGGTATTTCTTAAGCCTTATATAAGGCTTCTTAGAAATGTCAACCACCCTACATCAATTTTCAACCTTTATGTTTGCCACTTTTAAAATGAGGTTTCTTATATCTTCATATAGTATTGTTGAGTTTGGATTTTCTCTAAGCTTCATATTAATTATATA
>JASDQU010391381.1:0-10991 GCA_032191745.1 Picea mariana | reverse complement strand
GAGACCCCCTTTCCCTTGGCCATGCAACCAAAGGTCACTGCCCTGGCGTAGTAACCAGATGGTTGCAATGTCATACTGTTAGGTACCCATGAACCTAATAGGCTGGCTCGTGATGAGACCCCCTATCCTCTGACTAGGTCTTGTTTGTTATTTTCCGGGTCCCTCTTGTTTCTTGCTGAGAGGCCTTTTATTGCCTTCTCGGGGATCCCTAGGCGAAGCCTCTTGAGGTTTCATTTCTAGGCTTTTATCTTTTACCAATTGCTTTTACCTTTTGGGCCTTTAGCCCCTTCTTCCCACGAGATAAGGTGCAATCCTACAAGCAGGTCAACCCAATGCTCGGACAAGGGGAATGGGATAGATGATCGGGTGATAAGATGAAACAGTGGTGCTATGATGGGAGCATACGATGGCTTTTCAAAAATCCCCCCAATGGCAAACCAAGACCTATGGGCACAGGCTTGCTAGGGCATCCAGTCAATTTCCCCAAGCATGGTCATGTAGGCTAATATAAGATCCAAACAATTGTTAGAGATAAAAGGAATTAGATGCATATATTTAAAGGTTTCAATGATCAAAAGTGACACATACCATGATACCTAGACCAATTACCTCATGGAGCAAGAACCTCTTCTGATACAAGACCAAGCCGATGGTGATGGATGCTGCTGCTGCTGACAAGACAAAGCTAATGGAAGAAGAAAATGGTGGGCCCTCCAGGGCTATGCTCAGGTCAATCCTGCTCTCGGTACTCCATGTCTAGGACCTGTGGGCCTCAAGGCATGATCTCCTAGTTATCCCTAAAAATCGGGGATAACAGGGCTGAAAGCCCATCAGATGGATGCTGAGACCCCAGCAGGGGGAAGAGACAGATCAGAGGGCTTGCACCGGAGAAGAGGACGACGTTCCACCAGAGGCATCTTGGCAGAGCCTTACCCAGGGGGGTTGTGCCCTTTCCACCAGGACGTTGGCCTTGGAAGGCCCATGACATTACCCAGGATACTCATGACGTCATCCAGTGCTTGTGGAGGTTTTGGGAGGCAGTTGTGGCACGTGTGGCATGTTCCTGAGGCCCAAGAAGGCCTAACGTTTTTCCCTAGGAGGCCAACGTTGCCCTAATAGGGGCTAACGTCACCCTAAAATGGCATGACTTTTTCATTTATGCTTGATTTAGGGTTTTACCATAACATTTAATGTAAAAACAATTTTATTATGTATTTTTGGCCTTGTCGGCCTTTTGTGACCTAAAATTAAATTAAGGTCATTGGTATGGTATAAATTGAGGGTTTAATCTCTCATTTTCTCATCATCTTTCACTCACCACTTGGTGAGATCTGAAATTTGCGACTGTCATTAGGGTTTTGGCTGAAATTGTGGCGCACTTGTTGAAGGAGGCTTCTTTTGGTGATTTTTTTTGGCATTTTTCTTGGTGGAAGGTTTATAACTAGGGTTTGGCTTGATGAATACTTGGTAAATGTAAGTGAATTTCTGCAATCCTTCCCTTACTTGAATGGTTATAGTGTTTTACTTGCATTTTGTTAATGAAATTGCTGGAATAAACCCATGGAAATAAGCACATGTTGGTGTCCTTATTTTAATTCCCTTCTAGATTATGCCAAGGAGCCATTTTTTTCTGTTGGAGACATTGCTAGGGCCTTGCCATTGCAACACCCCATCTCTTGTTCTTCATCCTAGCTGATTTTACTTTGTCATTGAGCTAAAGGAGGAGGAAAACGTGCTAAGACCTAGGGTTGCCTACACCTTAGTAAGCTGTTTTCCCCTAGGGTTTGATGGTTGAAGCCTTGGCTTACCAACAACTAACCATCAAATCCCTCTTGTCTTTGGCCCTACTATTATCATCTTGTTCCTTCAACTCTAGCTGCTACTTTTTGACTCCATTTGCCCTATGAATGCACTAGTCTAAGACCTCTTGCTTGAGTGTTTTGATCACAATGTACAAATATCCAAATTTTTGAGCAATTACTAACAACTTTCTAACCCTAGTTTAGATTAACCTGCTAACCCTACTACTGTTATTATTGTTTCAAGTTATAGTCATAGTCTGCAGCACTTAGAGTTTCTAAAAGCAATTGAAAGGATTAATACATACTTGCTTCTGATGAATGTTGGTGTTATGATATTGATAATTAATTATTCTTGCGCATTTTGAAGCATTTATTGTAGAAGTATCATATTGTGATTATTGCCATTTATACATCTTTGTTTACTTCATCAATATATTAGTCAATTGCTTATATTGAGAAAGTCCCTGATTATATGAAGTACTAACCAACAAGTGACCTTGCAAATATAGTTTCCTTTGCTTTGTTCCGGGTAGGTACATTTCTGGTTATTCTTATCTTTCTTGGTTGTTTAGCTAGACTTTCTGATCGATGGTGACTTGTGAGAGGGAGACTTTTACTTAGCCTTAAACGTCTGCCTTCTCAAAACCCCAGGTCATCGGGGACGTCTCCCCTGGGCCTACCACCCTAAATAGAAAGAGTTATCTTATTGAGGTGACAGTGATAGGATAGTCCCCGTTATGTCAGTTTGTCTTCTTTTCCCTTTTCCCTTCTATCAAAGTACAAATTGCATGATAACAAGCACTATTCGACTAATGAGGTGAAACTTGTAAGTGGCTTGCATTTTCTAGATACCATGACATCTTTCAATCCACCTCTTATTATGCACTTACACATGAACTGTTATGATTGATTATTAGTGAAACCAATATTCCTTGTCTTTCTTGGTAAAGTGTACACTTCCCACACCACTAAAGGAAACCCTTTCTTTCATCCTTGATTTTCCCAAAGGTACTCCTCAAAATCTTCTCTAGGTTTTCTATAGCAAGCTATAGTTAGGAATATAACGATAACATGAACACATAAAGGAAACCACGATTTCATTAATAATGAGAAAGCAAAAACTTTCTTATAAAGGGTTACAAGCTAGTCAAGTCATTCCACTTTATGAATGTGGGATAGACCTAGAAATAGACTAATGTGAAATAAAGCATGAAAGTACAAAATAATCTAAAGTCAAAGTGACTTTATTAATTCCTATGTCTAATATCTAATCTGTTAAGGTTTTGATGGTTAAGCTTATGCACATAGTTTATTTCAATTTAGCATTAACTGAACCATAACCATTTGCAGCAACAATACAAGCTGCAGTAAACCGAGATCACAAGAAGAATAACTATGCACAAGAACACAAGATGTATCTTGGGAAAACCCTTCTCGACAAAGGGAAAAACCCAACAATCCTTTGCTTATATTGCCAAGAGATCCACAACCAAACCCTAGCACACAAGAGGGTGCTGCTATGACTGAGAAGGCTAGCGCCTAGGAAAGTGCGCCTAAAATTTCAGACCACTCATGACAAGACAAGTGAGAGTGATCCACAATGGGGATCTAACTCTTTATTTATACATGACCTAGACACATCAAATGGAAGTGTCTATTGGCATAATAGGGTCGACCTCTATCACTTAATAATATAATTAATAATTACACAATATTAATTATCTTTACTTGGTGGGGCCAACTTGTACCCTTCACAACACAAATTAGGGTTTTACCAAAGGCTTACTCTTTAACAATATAGCGAGGATCTCTCTCATCCTCTAGTGCTCAGCCACTAGGGACACGTCCACCTGTGCTCACCCACATGGATGTCACTTTCAACAGATTAACTCAATTGAGTCCACATGAATAGCATCTGGAGAACCATCTCAAGACGACTCAACTAAGTCCATCAAAGTACAAGGCAGGAGACCATCTCAAACTGACTCAACTCAGTCCAGAGGAGTACAAGGTAGGAGACCATCTCAAGTCATCTCATCTCATTCCAGAGGAGTAGACAAGAGACCACACATCATCACAACTCAGTCTTGAGTCTGACACACACCCAACACATGGGCTCTCTCATAGATCGTCTCAACTCAGTCCAGAGGAGAATGACCTGGAGAATGTTTCATGAAGCTGCAATCAACAACACTCCCTCTCAGCTAGGGAGACATTCTCCACCACGCTAAGTCTCTCACAAAAGTACTCAAACTTCGTCTTGGCAAGCGGTTTGGCGAAGACATCTACAACTTGCTCATGTGTAGAAAGGTACTGCACATGTACTTCTTTCCTCTGCACCATATCTCTGATATAATGGTATTTGATCTCAATGTGCTTCGATTTATCGTGAAACACAGGATTCTCGGAGAGCTTCACACAACTCTGGTTATCGCAATGGATAACTGTAGAATCCATCTCATGACCAAATAAGTCTGCAAGGAGCTTGCGAAGCCTCACTGCTTCCTGTACTGCCACACATAATGAAATGTACTTTGCTTCTATGGTACTCAAAGCCACAGAAGTCTGTTTCCTGCTGCACCAGGAAATGATGGAAGATCCCAAATTAAAACAACAACCAGATATACTCTTCCGGTCTGTTGCCGTCCTAATAAACACTTGCAAACGTGAGCAAAGTCCAGCTCACTTAGTGTGTCCTTGGAGGCACAATGCCTAGATTCACAGTCCACACTATCACCTTGACTGGAACCTCTTCCTTCTAGGCTTACTCCTAGGGAAGCCAAGGGGGGTAGACCCTAGTTACTAGATATGATTTTAATTTGTTAAAAGGTTTGGGGGAAATACTAGCCTATGATGCTAAGGCAGCAAATGCAAAGTGCAAGATTAATTAATGACAAGCAAAGCCTTTCCTAAGTCAACTAAGATTAGTGCCTAAATGTTGGGCAAGGGGTCAACTAAGTTTTGAGGGGGGTTCAATTACAAAAGATTACAAGTGAAATTAGATTACAATTATCCCACAACAAAGATACAATTACTTACACAAAGAATAAGAAATGGTACAACAATTATACAAGAGATACAAATAGACAAGATTAAAGATGCCAAAGTGAGATTTAAGAAATACTTTAAGATCAATCACATAAGGCCAAGCATGCCCCAATAGCACTTACTCTATTGGACTGATTTTCAATGGCAACCACTAAAGCACTCAAGATTCAAGAAGATGATGCCTCCCAAATGGGATACTCAACTTCTTCTTGAATCACACCACAAGAGCATAAAATAAAGATATAAATATTTGGAAACTTAATGCTCAATAAAACATTTAGTTAAATGAACCACAAGATTGCATGAAAGATTTATGAAAATGAGAGCACTTGCAATATAGACTTCTAAACAATCATCTAAAGATACCCAAGAACAAAGATTGTTTAGGAGACTAAGTGGTTAGGAGTTGTTTAAAGATTAAGTAAATTTTATTTGCCCTCCCCCTAACTAAATGTTGGAACCTTAAACCTCCTCCCCCTATTGCCAAATAGCTGCCGGGTGCTCAAGATAGTAAGGCAACGAGGCCCACCCTAGCTTCCACGGTCAACCCTGACAGTTAGAGTACTTCTCGGAGAGGACATCCACCTGGGGCGCCACGGGGTAATCCCCTGCCACTACCCTCTGTTGTTTTCCTCAAACCCGTTTTAGATGGTGAAGATGGTGGAATTAGGTTGTCCTAGTTGGTCTAAAAAGTTGTTATGACTTATGGGTAAGTCTTAAGGTGTGTTGTGAGTGTTTTAGATGACTTTTAGGTGCCCAAAAACAGTGATTTATGCTCAAAACCGAAACTTAAAATGATTCCTGTGAATGTGTTATAACTTATGAAATGGAAAACTAATACCACATCTAAAACATGAATTGAAAGCTGAAACGATACATATCATTCATTTAACCATGTCATTCACCATTCAATGTGTAAACTTGAAGGAAAGATGTAAAGTGAAGACAAGAACAACTTGCCAATTATAACAGAAATTTACTGTAGATTTTATCACTTAGCCACACAAATTATCCCATAAGAAGCTTGCTGAAAATGGAAGTACTTGCTGAAAAGAAAAACTAGATCCTACACCATTCACATATCCATGAGTGCCTTTGCAAAACTAAATGAAAACTTGAAAGCTTGAGAGATATGTTTGCCAAAGAATGAATCACCGCTTAAACATAAATGTGTTGCATTTAGATGTCCTATTACTTCGACCATAGTGAAACTCAAACCATGTAAACGAAACTATGAATCTAAGACTTGAACTAAGATTAGCATATGTGTGAAATCTAACTCTAGAATATTTTAAACATGTATGCAAGAGAGATCATTCACATATTACCATCCTAGCCATACGATATTGGGGGTTACTCTCCCAAGGTGTAGGCAAGTTAAACTTTAAACAAAACTTGAAATGTAAGTGAGCAAACCACTCACAATGGCACAAGGTGGAGGCAAACCTACCATTGTTGTGCCAAAGAGGGTTGGAAAAGAAAAACTTAAATGAAATCTAAAATCTAGCCCAACGATTTTGGGGGGTTGGCTTGACCAATCACTCTCCCAAGGTGTAGGCAACAAAAAATTGTTTGAAAATGAAAGAGGAGGTTAAAGAGATAGCTACCAATCCCCTTGGAGGGTTTTCTAGTGTTGTGTGGACTTTTTGATGTAGCCAAGCCTCACCAAATCAGATCTGAACCTGCAAAAACAATAAGGTTTCCCTTGCTAGGAGAGCTACACACAACAATACAAGCTTGGGAAAATTTTGCCGTTTAGGGAAAAAATTTTCTTTAGAAATTTTATGAAAAATTAAGTTTTGATGACCATAAGACTAAGTATGCTAGCTGAAATATGGGCTGCAACAGAAATATATAGAGAATGAGCAATAGAGGAAGAATGCTTGGAGTGTATGAAAGTCCCAAAGAATAGACTTTTGCTCAAGGCACTTCTAATGAAACCCTTGAGGTCCAACCTACAAAAACTCAACACAATAGCATGCATACAATGGATAATATGGAGGGTTAAACTAATAAGTGAAATACTTGCACATTATCTAGCTAACCACATATATAGATTCACAAGAGTACTCTTTGCAAAACCTACTTAAATAAAATACTTTGCCTAAGATCCAATCATACATGCATCATATCAAATTGAAAAGATTATACCTCATATGTTTGTAAGAACACAAATACTTGTAGATCTTCCCAAAATATCCTCCAAAGTTTCCTTATTATTGCTTCAAGAAGAGGGATGTTGGAGAAATACTTGCTCCAAAACCCTAGAGAAGAAAATGAAAATGGATGGAAAAGAGAGAGAGAGAGAGAGTGGAAAATCAAGTAGCATAACAATAGCTCAAGATATGGTGAGTTGGGAGAGAGAAATGAGATCTATTTATACTTGGAGAGGCAAACCTACCCCTCTTGGATCTAAGCCAAGTGTCCACCACCAAGCAAATGAGTAGATCTCAAGGCTAGGGCACAACATCTAGGGTTTGAAAGCTAGATCTAGGGTGTAGAAAAATGTAGGAGGTGTTGGGATCAAGCAAAGAGGTGTGAGAGGCCTTGGGATTGATGCCAAGGAAGGTGAGAGGTCTCAAATAATTTAAAAAAAATCATTTGTGGGGTTTCTAGAAGAGGGGGGCGTAACTCTTCTTGGAGGGGGGAAAAAAAGGGTGAAAATGAAGGAATGGAGGGGGATTAATGAGAAAAAAAGAGTGGGATCACCCTAGGAGGTGATGTGGGGGTTAAAGGGAGTCATAACTCATGAGAGAGGGCCCCATTTAAGTCACAACATCCACCACCAAGAAAAAACGTCAATCCCCCTAGGGGTGTGCAACTTTTGAGTGTGGAAGGTGGGAAAGGGGTTAGAATAGGTTGGAAAAGGTTGGGAGGGTTATGTTATTCTTAGGGAGGCTCTCTCTAACCTTTATTCCATCATTTTACATCCTCTAACTCATTATTACAATTTTACATTTTTGCCATGTTTGAATTTTAGCAATTAAAATTGCTGTTTTAGACTGACTGACACTCCGGGTGGACTAACCCATGGCTAAAGTTGTCCGACTGAGCTGAAACTTGGTCCATGGATGTAAAGGGTGCTATTCCATTTCTTTTGAGCACAAATACCCCTATCAAAAGCCCAAAGACCTAGTTTTTAAAATATTTGCTCAAAAACAATTAATTAATTAAATAATTAAAATCCCAACCTTAGGAAAATTAATTACATTTAATTAATTAAAAAAAACCTAACTAGACTCAATGAAATTCCGCGAAACTTTCTACAATGTCTAACACGGTCATTTACATCATTCCTAAACAATAGCTACCAAAGGATGAGACCATTAGAATGCCGTTCACCACTTTGGAGGAATTATTGCAAGTGTGAGGGAAAAACTCATGGGAAATCAACCAGGCTGAAAAGCCCAGTTGATAACCTGAGGATAAAAAACCCTCGGTGAAAAGAACTCTCCCAATGAAAACATCCCAAGGTACCTGACCTAACTATGATCCATGCAGACCTATTACATTATTAACCCACGCAGGGGTGCGGATATTCCGTTCACAAAATTTTGTGCTGGAGGCATGAAATGCCCAGTAGAACCAAACTGTCTTCAACATACTTGCATCTGACGATGCATATCTTCATGGCACATGGAGTTGACCCCCTAGTTGAATAAGTGGTCAACACGGTCCACAATGCTCCCTGCCCAATCTCCATCGACATATCCCTGCACTCTCATGTCTACACCAGAGGCATATCTTAGGCCATAACCAACTGTGCCTCATAGATATCTCAACACATGCTTCCTTGCTATCAATGTCTCTGTCTCGGCTGACTCATAAACTGACTGAGTGCACTCATTGCATAGCATATATCAGGTCTGGTGTTTAACTAGATACATCAATGATCCAATCAGCGGTTTGTCAAGATGTGGATCAATCTCACTTGACTCTGAAGAAGCCTCGTTCATCCTCTTCAAATTCATCTCCGTCGGTGTAGGCATGGATTTGCAGTCTGTCATACCGAATCTCTTCAATATCTCATCTGTATATTTTCCTTGACTTAGGAAAATCTCATCAGTCCTGTGCCATATTTCTAGTCCAAGAAGTAGTGCATCATACCACGGTCCTTCATCTCAAATTCAGAAGCCAATGCATTCTTGCATTCAACAATAAGGCTTTCCGTATCAGTGAGGAATAAGTTATCACATATAGGAGCAAAATCAGGCACTCATCACCAACAATGTGATAGTATAGGTTGGGATCAACAACACTCTTGCTGAAGCCCAGACTCATCAAGTGTCCAACAATCATGCTCGAGGTGCCTGCTTTAGTCCATACAGGGCTTTCTTCAACCTGTATACATGAGATTCCTTCTCATGTGTCACGAATCTATCTGGCTGCTCGATGTAAACTTCTTCCTCAATCTCACCATTGAGAAAGGATTGTCTTTAGATCCGTCAGATGTTGTCTCCAACCCATGGATGTAGCAAGAGAAATAATCGTACGGATGGAAGTGTATCGGGCAATAGGAGCAAATGTCTCTTCATAATCTATTCCCTCCACCTGAGAGAATCTTCGAGCCATAAGTCTCGCTTTTTACTTCTTAACACTTCCATCAGCTGCATATTTGATCTTATAGATGCACTTGGAAGTCACGACAGACTTCCCTTTTGGTCTCGGAACAATATCCCACACATCATTCTTCATGATGGACTGATACTCTTTGGTCATGACATCTTGCCAAAACTGTTGTCCTATTGCTTCTCCATGACAAGAAGGTTCGGTATCAATGATGTGGCTCATAGATGGAAGATAGCTCGAAAATATTTGTGGTCTCTTTCTCTCTCAGAATGTATCACGAGGAGTTGCATGTCTCTCTGTCTCCAGCAGAGTCTATCGAGCCCATGCAAGCCTTTCCTGGTGTACTGCAATGTCTCTGGGAATCATTTGCTGGAGCTACATGATCAACTTGATCAACTGGATTAGTAAATGTCTCCTTCTGAACTACTGAAAGGGGAGAGGGTATTGTCTCTTCCTTCTTCTCAAATTGTTTGACTCCCTTTGAGTCAAGTGACTCCCTCTGAAGTCTTGAAGGATAAACATCTGTCTTGGAGGACATCAACCTTTTCTTGTGTTGCTAACCTGGGGACATCCCATGTCTTCTCAGGTCCTCTACTGTCTCTACAGTACTATATTGGCTTCCCGTACTAAGATAATAACCAAGATGAGCTCCCATAGGGATAACAATCAAAATGGCTTCCTGTACTGGGATAATAACCAACCAAGAAAATTTGGACTCCCGTACCAGGGATCATGGTCCTCCAATGATGAAATAAGAAAATTTGGCTTCTTGTACTAGGATAACAACCAAGATGGCCTCACGTAGGGAAAACAACCAAAATGGCCTTTTGTACTAGGATAACAACCAACCAAGAAATTGGACTCCCGTACTAGGGATACTGGTCCAAGTCACGAGGGCTCCCACACCAGGGATAATACCCTTCATTATCAAAAGCAAACTACTACAGAGTAATGATGAAATCAATTAAGGAAAGTAGTACAAGACTTACCTTAGTCTGCAATCATGCTCAATCTTGCTTTCGGTCCTCCTGAGAAAGCTGAGATACAGAAGAACTCCTCGTCTTTCTTGCTTGAATTCCTTGACTTCTTTTGAGGTGGCTAAAGTTGCTTTCCTCTCTTCTCGCATAGTGACAAGGGCTTGAAACCTTGCACATCACTAGCTGCAAGTCTGGTCTCCTCACTAGAGCTTGAATAGGATGCACTTTATAGCACACACTCAAGAGTCACCCCAAGGATCAATTTTTGAAATCTGTACAATCTCAAAAATTAATCATTTCAACACAGGCCTGAAACTTAGCCTTATACTCTTTAGGTCTGCGCACAAAATTGATATAAAATTTGGTCTGAAGAATTTTCCTTCAACAGGCCTGGACTGTGATGTCCCGTTCCCAAGAGTAGGCCAGTAGGGAGTGTGTAATGTCCCCATTTTGGGACATTATAACATTACAACATTTCAGAGTGTTAGGCCTGCCCGAGTATCCAGATAGGGGTGACAGAGAGTTCAGGAGATATTGAGGGGTTTATTTGGGCCCGACTTGTATCGTTCATCATCAGGATCCATTCCGCACAACT
>JASDQU010391362.1:0-10992 GCA_032191745.1 Picea mariana | reverse complement strand
TGTGGTGTCTATGTAGGGTGGGGGTAAGACATGTTGGCTAAAACATTTGTGAGGTGGCGGTATGGGCTACTGATGAACAAAGATGAGGAAATTTTGGAACATGGAAAGTTTCGGGAAATGATGAGAATAATGGATAAAGGTATTGCATATGGAATAATAATGATTAGTGTGTAATGCTAGGTTACATAAATATGCAAGTTCCTTCATGGGATGGGGAGGGGTGCCCCCAATGAATGGGGTTGGGAAAAGTAGGAACACTGAAGGTGAGTGATAGAGATGAGGAAACTCTAGGAGAGTATGGTAATGGGTAGTGGAATGAAAATGGATGTCATAAAGTGAATACAAGTGTCACATTCTCATGCAAGCGTCGAGGTGTTGTGTGGGTATGTGAGGAAAGGACCAGGGGGAGGAATTCCCCTAACTTTCCTATTAATTCCCCCAACTTATATTCATGTGTGAGGCTAAGTCAAAAAGGTTAGTGTTGTAGGTGACTTTTAAGTACTAGGTGATAGTTTGCTCAGAAGTGGGATAGGAAAGAATACTAAGTTAACAAGTAGCACAATGGACATATCGGATATGGGGATGAAAGGTACCAAACAAATATCCCTAGGGTCAACCTAGGAAGGGTGAGGGTGGCCCTTATGGGCTCCCAATTATTTCAAGTGGTGGAAAAAGAAAGATAATTTGTGACATAGGAGTCCTTCGATGCATGTTATCGATAAGAGGGGTATTTCTAGTGGATGGTTGATCCTCATTTTATGATGGTGAGGAAGAAAATAGAACAAGAGTTTCTCTTATCAAATGAAGCATGTATTTGGGGGTGGCTGGTGTGAGGGATGATGTTGGAAATATATGTGGTAGGTTGTTAGAGGACATAATGGTACATGTGATAGATGATCCTATTTGAGTGACTTAGGGACGTGCACCATGATATACCCTAAGGAGAGAGGAGTCTTTGAAGATTCCAAGTGCCATCTTAGTGTAAGATGGGAGATTGTTCACAACCCCAATGGTGGGGAAAACATTATCGAGATTCATGGGCGTCCTAAGATCATAATAGGATATTTCTGTTGTGGGGAAACATCATGGTGCAAAATACAAAGTAAGAAATTGTTTTCATGGTGTACATATAGTTGCATCTAAGAAGAATGTTGTAATCGAGTAGAGTATTGACAACTTTTATATCAATCATGATGGTTTTTCCTGCTAGTTCAACGATGACATTTTGAAAAACACCTTTGGTTTGATAAGTTCATTCATCATAGGTGTGGAGAGTGATGCAAGTCAAAGCACCTTCGTCAACAATAGAAAGACATATGATAAAGTTTTGTATCATGACATGTATTTGAAATGCAACTAAAAGGAGGATCATTGGCTTAGATTTGTGTTGGCACAGGGGCAGACCCAGGGTTCAACGTTACAACAACACACCAACAAAACCCTAACTACCGGCCCTTTCGACAACACCTGTGAAGAAGATGAAGTCTCATCCAAGGTAGAGGCAGCGGTGATTGCAAGACTCAGGTGTCTGCAACCTTAGTTGGGACACAGGTCTATGATTACAACACTTAGAAAGCACTTAGCATAGATCATTCATCAGTATTCCACTTAGATGTACTTCGACGACGTAACAAAGCATCTCAACATTCACTTAGGTCTAGGTTATTTTAGCACTTAGCAACAATAAGATAGATCAGATCTGGTAGACCAACCACTTAGCATATTCATACACATCGGATTCAGAATTCATATACATATTTAGCACTAAGCATAAGCAAGTCTATTTAATCACATCTAGGCATTCAACAATACAAAACATCTAAGAATAAGCACAAAGCACAACACATAGTATTTACGTGGTTCACCCCCACCCTAGGGCTATGTCCACCAACTCTTCTTCTTTATTAGCTTCAGTCAATCCGGTTACAACACAGAGCTATCAAAATCCTACTCCGCATAGGACAGGAGATCTGCGTGCACCTCACCATATCCTTCTTCCTCGAGTAGATCTAGCATAGAGCCTCCTTACAATCTGTGCACTCAACACTTACAACACTTGCACTCAGCGCTGCAAGTCAATCCCATAGATCAATTCTAGCACTTATCCCTTGGCTAATCTTCTCCCATCTTACTTACATCGCCTAGATATCGATTTATACATTACAAAAGTGGGCCTAAGCATGGGTAAACCTATGGGTCGATTTCCCTTTCCCATTACATATTCCCAAAAACCTAAAAAGGACCAAAAGTGGGCCGAGATCTTGTGATCTCTGCTTTGTCTCACGTGCCTCCTTCGATAGGCTGTCGAAGTCTCGAAAACAGTCAAATATGACCAAGTATTCCTCAAAACTTGGTCAAGGGCCAACAGGCCCCCAACACTCACTTGTGACTCGTCCCGAGTCACTTAGGTTTGATCAGTTCTTCTTCGAATGCCTCGAGCTTGGCTTGAGCTACTGCTGTGCCACGACCTCTTACTTGGTGAACTCCTGGATGAGTGTGTTATTCACTGGCCCTTCTAGGCGTTGCTGTGCTGAATTCATGACTTGTTCCAACTCTGTTCCTTAGCTCTCAATATCTGTAAATAGATGACATGCCTTATCCTGCATAGGTTGAAGTTGTTGAGTTACTTCCATTACCTTGTTCTGAATCGTACGGATCTGCTGCTGGGCGGTGCACTGCTCGTGAGACCGTTTCATTCTCTCTATGGGTGATAGGGCCTTCAACTGTACCTGTAGATTTTCAGCTTCATGCTTCGCCTCCTGGAGCTGCGACTCCAATTTATGGAATTCTGGATTCTCGGCTAGGTTCTTATATATTTGCGCACTTCTACTACTTAACTGTTTTCATTCCTCAGTGAGTGCTTTAATCCTTTCTACTATTCTTTGGGCAGTCATTTCTCCCCAGTCACGCAATTCATATGGGGTACTTGGTATGGTCTAAAGCTCTAATTCCACGACTCTTTGATGAAGTTGTTGAATAGCTTCAACAAGATTCATCACTTAGCGTTCTATGGGTTCTTCTTCCTTCTTCTCTAAGTTGTTCACATAGCGAAATGCTCTGTTGACTGCTTCTTCAATCCCTATCTGCTTCACGAGCATCTTCTCTTTCTACTTTTGGATATTCGCTCCGTCTTCTACAAATTTCACTTAGAGAGTGTCCTTCTCTTGTTGTGCGGATCGACGTTGTTCGATGATTTCCTCCTATGCTTGCTTTAAGGCCTGGGTGGCATGCACTTTTTCTTCCTGTGCTTGCTTTAAGGCATGGGTGGCCTGCACTGTTTCTTCCTGTACTTTTCAAAGGCATACTTCGAATGTGTCAACAATCTTGCAGAGTTGAACCGGTTCATATCCCTCTTTTTTTGTTCCTTCTGGTAGGGGCACAATGGAGACTACACAGCTAGAGTGAAGTGCCTGCTACACTCCTTGGAGTTCGATCTCAATTCTGTTGTATATTGTCTCTTGCTTAGCTTCCTACTTTTCTTCTATCTCTTCTATAGCTTCATTCATAGTTGTGATGAGGAAACTAAAGTCATCTGGAGTGAGCGTGGTCTGCAGCTTAGTTACGAGTGCTTTCGATTTCTTCCGGGAGGAAGGTTCCGGAGGTGAACCCTTCCTCTTCTTCATGATTTCTACTTCGTATTTTAGTCTTTGTTCGACTTCTTCTAAGTATTTTCCATCACCTCCTTGGTTTGGTGAAATGGAAGCCATCCTCACATATAGGCTGTCTATATCCTGGACTTCCTCAACCTTCTTCGTCTTCTTTGTTTTCTTTGTCTTATTGGGCCCAGGTGTATCCTGCGCAGCTTCTGGACTGTTGTTGTCGAACATTTCTGCAAGGTCTGCTGAAATAAGAAGGTCCTCTGACCATTCCTTGGTGATTTCCTCCAGGTCTTCTTTTGTCAGCTTATAATAAGACTGAAGTTGTTCCTTTTTCTCAACAGCGCATGATGTAATATATATGAAATGGCGGTCTGCACTGAACTTCATCAAAGGTTGAAACCTATGTAAAGTATTCGGGTCATGCGAGGCTCGGACTGGCTGGCGAGCTTCAACTGGGTATAGTAGGTATGGAAGACGACATTGGATTGCCACTTCTTATTCATATTGTTTGAGTACTATAGTGTACTGAACTTTGTGGCCAGTGGTTCAAAGGTGTCGATGTCCGGGAAGGTTGCACCTTCTGGTAGCTCCCATGCAACAAAAGCTATAAGTATCAAGAGCCAACTAAAATGGAATTCATGCCCATGATCCCGGGCTTCTATATAGTCGATCTCTAGTTGATTCACCAGGTACTTCACCCAATTCATCTGTAGTCCCTCTGCGCACTTCTCTGCGAGGTCGACTACAAATCCAGATACTTGTGTGGGTCGATTCTTGCATACCAACTTTCCTGTGATCAGTTGATAGGTGAGGCGCACTGTGCCACTTTCAATAGAGGCTACCTTGTAGCCTCGTGCACCTTTCTCAACATCGCCATAATATTATTTGATCTTATGAGAAAGAGCGCGATCCATGGTCTTTCTAGGATAGTAATCATGGGGATCAGGGCCTTGCATGCTAAGCCTAGTGATCCGATTGATCAACGCTGGGTCAAATGTTGTGTGACGGTTTAACCATAAGTATCATCCATGGTAACTCTCTAGCAACATATTTACACAAGAATTCACCTCCTAGTGTCTGCCGAAGTGCGGTATCTTCATAACGTTGAGCAGAGTGGACTGCGCGAGGTTCAACATCCATTGCTGAGGGACAATCTTTGAATTCTTTCCCTTGGTTCTGGTTAGGTACTTGTACGAGAAAAGCATGCTGTAAACTTTACGATCCCCTAGGTTGAAGGAACTAAACTTCAATGCTGCAATCTTGTCTTGATCTACACGGACTGCGCGTACCCCTTTTGGCAGGTACATAGTGACTAGAGTGTACTCAAATTCTCTAGGCACACTGTCTCTGTTGATTGCACCACTCAGAGGTGGTATGTAAGGAGGTAGGATGGATGGAACCAACTTCGTGTTGGCTATATCATCTTTATGTTTGGTTCTTCTTTCTACGCCATCTCGGGATGTTCCTGCTCGAGCAGTTGACAAGGAGGCTTGCACTCCTCTTGTCGATGATGCATGTAAACCTGTAAACAATCCTCTCTCCGAAATGACTCTTTCGACTCTGAGGCTAGCGAGTACCTCTCTTACAGATTCTTTATCTGTGCTAAATTCGTCAGAAATATATGCTCAACATCAATATCTCGGGTTCTCAAAGTAACGTAGGTACTATAATAGGGTAGAGACTAAGAGTGGGGTAATCTCTATTCACAATTTGTGTAGTCTGCGGACTCAAATTCACAATTATCAAAAGTGCTTTCCATGCATGGAGCGATGAAATAAGTAAGTAACTTGGTAACAGATCATTTGTAATGGATATGGGGCTTCGTTAACTCTTATTCTGTCCGTTATTGCACGGTCTAATGGTCTGGTGATGAGCCATCAATTATTTTTGATCCGTTCGGAGCGGCAGTCGAATGGATATATCGGCCTCCAACGGCTATATTGCTTTGCCATGGCGAAGTGACGCATGTCGCTGTTCTGATATCCCAACGATGCTCCAATTTTGCAAAGTTTCTTTCGGAGAGGTTCCCTCTGGAACCCTCTGTATCCTATCAATCTTAGCTCTCTTTTTACTTAGCTTCCTAGCCTTCTTCCCTGTGAGCTTCGTCTCAGTAGGTATTTTCCCGTTCTGACTCTTATTTTCCTTGGGTATAGTCAATTCGCGCTGCTGAGGTTCTCTCTCAAGACTCAGGGGTACTACTTCATCTATATCTGATACAAGTACTCCAATCTTCTGTGAGTCCCCTAATGCTTTTTTAGCTTTGAGATCCGGGCTTCTAGTGTCAAATAGCTTTTATTTGTTCTCCTGTTCTTCAATCAAGTGCGCAACCCTTCTGGTCATGAAATATTTTAACTCTTGTCTCTGCTGTCCCAAAACTTCTTCTTCTTCCTTCCGTCTGGCTTGATCTATATTAATCCAAGGTTTTCCTAGTAACATGGTAAACGGGGTACTGTCTTCAATGAATCAAATAATCTCAAAATCTTCCTTTGTCGAAGTTCCATTGGCTGTCATAGGTATTTGAGTAAGATTTCCACATAACATCATTAGTTTTCCTCTGAATAGTCCTATTCCTCCTAGTGAAGGGATCATAGCGGGCTTCCCTATAGTTTCCCAAGTTCTTTCTGGCATAATGTTCACTTGTATCTCTTCATCAAGGACATAATCAATGTCAAAGTCCTCTATTTTAGCTTCAATGTGTTATTTCTCTTTAAAAATATCTGGCATCCTGACATGTCGGTGGTCATTCAAGGTTTCTTTCATTTGTATCAATGCCTTCTCTGATTCTTTCGGGGTTTCATCCACATTTTTTGGATCCATATTAGGGTTTTATTCATTCAGATTCATTCTTTCAAGCTTAGCAATCATTCTAGGGCAATCCAATACTTCGTGGTCCAAGGCTTTGAAACATAAACAACTAGATCTCCCACCAGGGCATTCCTTAGCAAGATGTACCTGTCTTCTGCAACTGTAACATAGGGTTAATCCTCTCTTTCTCTTAAATGATCCCCAACTTCTTCTGTACTGCGTACCAGGATCATGGTAGCTAGCCTGCAAAAAATTCTTTCTAGGATCCTGCATCCATTTGTTAGTCCAAACATTCCTTCTATGCATAGGTATAACATATCTATCAGATCTATTCATGTCAAACTTTCTTTCATCTATTAATGCCCTAGTTTTCAAGCTAGGACAGATTTTATCAAACATCCCTAGATCCATGCTATAGAAACACAAATTTTCACTTATTTTACTCCTATAGAGCACAAAGCTTCCAGATCTAAAAACTTTTAACTATTCTTACCTTTATTAGGGAACATAGCTTACATATCTTACCTCTTTTCTTCAGAAACTTCCACTTTTACTTTTCTTAGAGCACAACGCATTAAGATCTCGCTTCTTTTCTTCAGATATGGCCTTCTCTTTTCAACACAGAGCTTTTCAGGTCAAGTAAAATACTGTGCACTAGGGCACAGATCCATGCATAGAGCTTCCATAGTTTCAGGACAAATATTTTCACAAAGCTTATTCTTCTTTAGTTCCCAACAATCACAGTTTGAGGTCTCGACAACATAACCATTTGTTGGCATAGGGGCAGACTCAGGTTTCAACGCTACAACAATGCACCAACAAAACCCTAACTACTGGCCCTTTCGACAACACCTGCGAAGCAGATGAAGTCTCACCCAAGGTAGAGGCAGGGGTGATTGCAAGACTCAGGTGTCTACAACCTTAGCTAGGACACAGGTCTATGATTACAACACTTAGCAAGCACTTAGCATAGATCATTCATCAATATTCCACTTAGATCTACTTTGTCAGCGTAACAGAGCATCACAATATTCACTTAGGTCTAGGTTATTTTAGAACTTAGCAACAACAAGACATATCAGATATGGTAGACCAAGCACTTAGCATATTCATACACATTAGATTCAACATTCATATACATATTTAGCACCAAGCATAAGAAAGTATATTTAAATAGATATAGGCATTCAACAATACAAAACATCTAAGAATAAGCACAATGCACAACACACAATATTTACGTGGTTCACCCCCACCCTGGGGCTACATCCACCAACTCTTCTTCTTTATTAGATTCAGTCAATCTGGTTACAACACAAAGCTATCAAAATCCTACTTTGTATAGGAAAGGAGATCTGCGTGCACCTCACCAGATCCTCCTTCCTCAAGTAGCTCTAGCACATAGCCTCCTTACAATTTGTGCACTCAACACTTACAACACTTGCACTCAGCTCTGCAAGTCAATCCCATAGATCAATTCTAGCACTTAACCCTTGGCTAATCTTCTCCCCTCTTACTTACATCGCCTAAATATCTATTTATACATTACAAAAGTGGGCCTAAGCGTAGGTAAACCCACGGGCTGACATCCCTTTCCCATTACATATTCCTAAAAACCCAAAAAGGACCCAAAGTGGGACGAGATCCTGTGATCTCTGCTTCATCTCGCCTGCCTCCTTTGACAGGCTGTTGAAGTCCCAAAAACGGTCAACTATGACCAAGTATTCCTCAAAACTTGGTCAAGGGCCAACAATTTGTCTAGGTCAAAGGTCATCAAGCGTGAATTTGAGAGATCAATAACACCCAAGGTTGACAGTAGGTCCTTCAATTAGGAAGAACAGGTCCAAGGATCTCTAATGTTGATATGGAAATAGGTGATTAGTCCAAGTTAGCAATTATATTGTAGCTATAGGTGGCTCTTGCATGCGGATTATTCTTAGCTCAACATAAAGGCACTTTTGGTACATGTGATTTAGGTTTGACATTATGTTTAAGGATTTACTAGGTATCATTGGTTGAGGGTTTGATGTTACCATGCTTCGCTAGAGTATGCTCATGCCTGTCATATGCCCAGTTGTGAGTTTGAAGGTGAATTTACGTTGAGTTCAAGTAGATGTTTGAAAAATAAGTTTCTCCTATTTGCAAAGAACGAGGTGGATGAGAGGAGGTGGGGGTTTTCTATTGGTTGGTGAAAAATCCTTGGTGGGGGAAGGGGTTTTGCATCAATGTTGGTTTTGAACATTTATGGTGCCTTGGTTGAGATATATTATTCCCTTGGTGGGGATTAGTCATATGAATTATCCATTAACACCTTCAATTTAATAAGTTTGACTATTTTGGGACAACAATGGGTATAATGTTCATATTGGTTGCAAAGAGTGCAAGGAAATTTTGTTCTAAGTTATTTTTTTTTCCTTGATTAGGTGTCTTATATTGGTTAGAATTTGGATTCCATTTTGTAGCATTGGTATTTCCCCCATCATAATTACTAATATGATCGTACGAATTTCCCTGTTGCCCTAGTTCTAATTCTAGTTCTTGTTTCATTTCTTCTTAGTTCCCTTCCTATATGTATTCCACATATTAGGTAAGTTCCAATGATAAAAAAATAGACCTTATTGGAAAGGAGAGGGTTGAACAAATTTGATGTCAGGGCACAAAGGTTTGTGGACTCGATTGTCCTTGTGGGGGACTAGGAAAGGGTAGTATGGAATTTAAAGTGGGGGCCACCATAAGAGGAGCCTAGCCCATATGAAGAAGATGATAAACCACTTGAGGGTTTCTTGTGTAAGAGGGACTATGCACATGATGAGACATATGAGTAATAGAGTAGGTGTAATATATAGTTTTGACCCATTGGATGTTTTGGACAAAATTGTAAATAAGTAGATATAATGAAAATAGTCAAGTTATATAAATGAACCCATGTGTAAATGATGTAAATATCTTGTATCAATTCCTAATGTAGATATCAAGGAAAAGGAACAACTACTGAATGTATGGGCATGCATTTTTGATAAATATGTTTTTAGCATATCTAGTTTTTCCATGGTATTCTCAATATATGTAAATATTATTTCAATTATTAATAGAAAAAGGTTCAAGGTAGGTTGCAGAAGAGCATAAGAGGGGCTATGAGTCCACTAGTGTGGAAGAGGAAAGGGGTATGAGGGGTTGAAAATTAAACCGAGGATTCTTGAGTTTCCTGAATCTCATGACCTTCATATTTTCACCATATTCCTTATTAAATACCCCAACCACTAATCATTGAATGTAAGTGGTGGTTGGTTGGGAGGTCCACCTTCCATAGTTATGAGAGCATGGGGGTTGAGCACAATTCTTGAGGAGTTTTAGAGACTCCATCCAAATGGGGATATTAAGCTCATGGATATTCGACCCATCTCTTTTCTTGTGAACTTTCTTGATGCAAATTCAAATTAACCATTTCTATTGGTACAAGCTATGCATTCCATTATATTATATTTGATTCTATGCATTCAGAGGCTAGAGACTGTAATTCAAATCAAGGAATAGAAAGAGATGAGGAATATAAGGTTGTGAGCCCAATAAGAGAGATGGAAGGCTCATGTGGATCATAGAGGTTGGGTTGATAGGAAGCCATACTCATTTTCCCTTAAGATTGTTGCTCATATTGTGTTCAACACTCAAGATATGAATCTACTGAGTTGATATTGAAGGAAGACAACATGTTAGACTCATATGTACACACTAGAGATCAATGTAGGGAAGAAACTCCTTGAGGGACTACTTAGCATAGAAGGGAAATATCTTCCTTGTGTTATGTGGGGTGGTGAAGGGAGTGCCATAGTTGTGTTAGTTATTGATTGGGGATTTTTAGGGTAAATAGTTTGGTTGATCCTTAAATAAATTAGGTTGGGTGAGTGAATTGAGTGTCATGGACCAATTTCTTTCACCCCAATGGCCTCATAGAATTGGGGATGATATCCATAGTGGATAAATTATAGTTGGGTAGAAAATCGCTCAGCAATAGTTAGTTTCCTTGGACTAGCTTATTTAGAAGATAAGTGTTCCATCTCTATATTGAATTCTTGTTTATAATTATAAAGTTAAGATATTTTTTGCTAACGTGTGAATTTATAATGGAATTCATCGAGAATGTATGATGTTTACATCCATATTTTTTGCAAGGATTAACTATTTCTGTTCTAATACTTTTGCGGTTATTGTTTTGTTCAGAGAGTGCTTTCGGATCCATCACATAGGTTTTATGTTTTTCGAGGTTTCGGACCAAACTAGTGTGGTCCATAATAACGATAATAAAATTAAAATAATAAGTTCACCCAACACCGACATGATTTGCAATACCGCAAATCCAAATCCCGTCCTTAATATCTCCAGTAGCGATATTAAAAAAGTCAACAACCTTGAATATATGACTAACCAGTTTAAGAACATAGTAACCAAAAATCTAGTTATAAACTTATCAACCCATCCCATCGATGAAAACACTACTAGGTTACTAGAAAAAAGGTCTTAACTTTGCCATTGCCCCTCGCAAAATTCCTATTGAAGATATCCTATGTAGCATTGAAAATAGTATTAAAAA
>JASDQU010391354.1:0-10993 GCA_032191745.1 Picea mariana | reverse complement strand
GTGCATTTTTTTTGTTCATGTACTTAATTTATATGTTGATGTTGATGTGTATATTGTTAAGTCATGTTAGATATATTTGTCAAATGTTCTTGATAGATGTGTATGTTATAACAATGTTAATTAGATGTGCATTTTTCCTATTGATCATGATGATGTACTTAAATAATTTATATGTTGATGTTGATGTGTACATTGTTAGGCCATGTTAGATATGTTTGTTAAACATGCTTGATAGTTGTGTAGGTTAAATGATTCTTGTTATATGTGTGTGATGATGATGTTAGGAAATGCTTGTGTTTTGTTAGATGTGATCACAATGATGATGCTCTATTAGATTATTAGAATGTGTGCTAGCTAATTAATGACATTTATATGTGGTAAAGGTATATATAATTAAATGATGTTAGGGAATTTAAATGTGTATTTTAGATGATGTTTATGTTTGTTAGATGGTTATCATCACGATGTGTTTTTCTTATTAAATGATCTTTATTATAGATTATGGAATGGTGAAATTATATCAAAATTTTATATATGAAACATAAAGACTTAATTTAAATAAAAAACACAAAGATATTTTTATAAATTACAAAGTTCAATATTTTTGAAACTATAATTGTAAAATTACCATAAACATTTTTCTATTGCATAGATATTTCATACATATTCATTCTAACTAAATTATTTTTCAAAAACCAAATTACATATGAATAAATGCTATTTTCCATTTTACTATTTACACTTTTTGAATAGACTCTTCTACAATAAAAAATGTTATTATAAAAAGTTAGGATCCCCAATGATAAGCATTCTATTGGCCCTAAAACTTTATGGATGCAAATCTTCCTATTGTTGTTTTTGTCATTATAAAACTTTTTATGGAGAAAGTATAATTTCATATCCCATTAAAAATTCAACTCGTTTGAAAATTTTCAAGACTTCACAATTGGAAATACTTAGTTTTAAGCGTAAAACCCTTTGAAAATCTTACCAATTATATAAAATGCCAACTATAAAATGTTTGGTGAATTTTTTCTAAAAACATGTTGTTACGACTTTATCATGAAAATAATTCTTAAAATTTTATATTAAACATGCAATGACATATAAATATATTCAAATAACAATATAAAATTCTATTTCAATCAATCATTCCATGCAATAAAAAATAATTTGAAAGACAAACACATTACACATCAAACTGATTGTTAACCAACTAAAATTGTTCAAAGATTTGTTATAATTAACTTTCCATTTCGTCCATCACAAGATGAACAAAAGCAAATATAGTTAGTTAAATAAATATTAAAAAAAGACACAACAATATAAATGCTGAAATAAAACATGTGCATATCACTCTCCACTATCATCACTGTTGTTCCTGAGTCTGTATTAAGGCTTAGAGTACAGTGTCAAGGCATCCGAAGGTGTGTTAAGGATGTATACAAGAATAAAGTCACTTTCAGTGTGGGAAACTAAGACAGATTTCTACGTTCCCTACGTCTAGCTTCCAACTGCTCTTGAGTAGTTATATCTTGTTCAATGGCTGCCCACGAACGTTCAAGTTCTTCTCGGGTGTTAGCAGTTATGAGTATTGTATCGAAAAGATTTAACGCGATATGATTCTGATTGGAAAGTCCGGGTTGAATATTCGGTTGAATAGCTACAGGGACAGTCATTGAGAAAACATCACAGTAAGAAATGATTTAACGAGAGGTTTCGACGCTGTTCAATTTGGTTGAAGTGAAGAGAAACTTGTGCACGAAGAATGAAATAAAAACACAAATTGAAGGCCTTTTCCTGTAATTGTGTTACTTTTAATAAAAAGATGCGGCGTGGGAGAAAAACGTTTAACAGTGGATAATAAAAGGATCTGGTCAACAGAAAACTCGTACATACATAAAAGAAGAAACTAACATAGACATGATTGATATAACGTAAATAAATATACGATTCTGTAAATGTAAATTGGTCTTACACCCGCTAAAGCTGGTGCAGAGGAAAGACAAGAGACAATTACAGAATGAAAAAACCCCTTTCACTATAGTAGTGGTATTACTAAATTATAGTGACATATATCAATTATGTAGAGAAAAATGAAAAGAAACAATAAAACACAACGAAACAAACTTGCAACACAGTCGTGACGGGATTAGGAATCTCGAAATTTTACTTGTATTAACTTCCTTCATGCAAAAAATCTATTACAATTGATACCCAAAATGTCCAGCCCTGTGTTCTTCTTTCTCTGTTCTATTTATACAAAAGGGTGTCAGGTGCTTTCTTTACATGAGTCGGTGCATATGATACACTTGTCCGTAAAATTGGATCCAAGCTGTGGCGGTTCCGTTTAGGAGCTGTTAGGAGCGAAACCACTCCATCTCTTCAACTCCATTTTCAAGGTGCGCCAGGTTCTTGTCTCTACATAGACTCAGTGCATATCCTACATTTGTCTAGGAATTGGGATATGAGCTGTGACAGTTCTGCCTGACAATTGGCTTCGGCAAAATAGCAGTCTCGGGCTAATTGCGGAATTTGATTTCCCATATATGCATCAACAATATCAAGGGTGCCGAGTTGTGTGCTGGGTTGAATTAGATGCTCATCAATTTGAGCCATCCCTGCCCTATCCATTTTAGAGATTTCCATCAAATCTCTCTCATTTTTCTCTTTTATGTTAAGGGAGATCCGCTCCATATTTATTTTCCTCAACATCTTTGTGTCTCCTCCATTCTCCATCCCTAATAGTTCATCATTTATGTTTTTGAAGGTTTCTTCGAGTGAATTCGTCACTTTTTGTGCATGTTCTTTGCTCAAAGAAATATCATGCTCCCAGTTCTTTAACAAAATATTACCCCTTGTCTGTTCGACAATGGAGAGCCCGGGGGTCCCTACTGAAAACCTGTTATTGGTAGCTATCACTGCTTCTTGGAAGACGACCCGAGCAGCTTCTGCGTTTCTTTCCTTGACAATAAGATTCTCAGAAATCTGATTCATCAACAAGCAATCCTTTCGAAACTCCCCGATCTTGTTTAGTAGGCTTTGTTGAGCAGAAGAGACTCTGCTCCGAATGTCGATTGCTCGAGATTTGACAATCTCGACGTCAATCACCTTGCTTTCTGTGACCTCTAATTGAGCCTATAATTGTGTGATCGTATCCCTCTGGTGGCTGAACTGCACCCGACCATCTCGGATAACTGAATTTTCCTTTTCCAGCTTGGTCTTGAGGACCTCAATCTATTTTCTATCGGCCAATTGGGCTAGCTCTATTGCTCCACTCGTTTGACTTTTAGCATCTTCCACAGCTGAAGCTATTCGAGCTTCAAGAGTCTTGATTATCCGATTCTTTGCTTTGAGATGATTTTTTAATGCCGTGACTGAGAATTGATTTGCTGTTGCGTACGCTCCCAGCATTCCTGCAATCTCTGTGGCAAATTCATCTTTCCTTTTGTTCTTCCCATCGGTTATCACTTTGTACTTTTTGACAGTAGACTCTCCCTCCTGATGAAATTCCTGCTTAACTACAACTTTTCTTTTTCTATCAAAAAAGACTTCATTAGGAGGGAGATCATCTGCCCTTACAGGTCTCAACTCTTCACCAAAAATCCATCCTTCCTGTATGTTTCCTTGCGTCGACTGCAAGGGTGTGACATAGGTGATGGGCTGCCCAATCTGCTTCGCAACCTTCCCTGGTGTGCTGAGTGGATCTTGCTCTTTCGGGGGATTAGAGGTCCTCGTGCCCGCCTCTGGATTTTGAGTTTTCGGTAGGTTTGTGTCTTTTATTTCCACCTCCGGATTATGCTCCTTAGGAGGATCAACAGCCTCTTTTTCTGTTTCGGGATTCTCCTCCCGCTCAGGACTCTTCTCCTTGTCTGGATTCTTCTCCGACTCAGGACTCTCCTCCCGCTCTCGTTCTTGATGTTTTTTGGGGTTAGATGTTTGCCCCTCAGAACTTTTGGCTTCTTTTTCCTTGTCTTTGGGAAGTGCCAAACCTCCCAGCACCACGGGGAGACATTGCTTCCTGTTCGCCTGAAATTTTAAGATAGAATCCCTGTCTTTGGCCGCTAGGGATTTGATTCGGAATTGTACTTCCGAATAGGATCTGGCCCCTCTGAAAACATCATCCGAGGGCGAGGATTCGTGTTTGAACCTTTTTAAGCCACAATTTCCTAAATGAGTACTTACGATCCTCTGTGGATCATGCCTTTTATATTCAATATAGGCCAAATTTAAGCCTTCTAAAGCTGTAGCCTCAGCCTTAGCATGTCCGAAATATAGCAAGGAATAGGAATTAAGCCAGATAGGGAAAGACGGCCATACCTTCTTTGCTGATGCTTTTAATTCTTTTCTCACGCCGCCGATCACTGTTTGTCGAGAAATTTCGCGACATGCCAGTTTATCGGGGATAAATTGTGGGAGGGCCAGAGGAGGAACAACAGCTCTGAATACTCTCAAATAGGGGAATTCTTCCTCCACATACTAGTTTGCAATATGGCTCAGATTCACAACCATGCTATCCGAGATGCGGGGTGGTAAAAGACCAAAAATGGTGACGTGCAGGGGCACCATCACCCAGTTAAAAATCTCATAAATAAACTCATTCGCATTATTTTCCCACAGCTTATTGTGGTACTCATGCACAGTTTTTTCTTCGGATGGACTCCAAGCCCAATTCATCAAAGGGAAAGGCGTCAGGGAGCATATCGTGTCCATGATATAAGCGGACATGTAGAATCTGGACGGCTTCCCGACTGTCTTCTGCTCCTGGTACTCGGTGATTTTGTTGAACAAATTATCAGAGAGAATTTTTTCCCAATTGAATGAGGAACCTTCCGCTACCCGAAAAATGAGGGGTACCCACTGGACGTAAAAATGAGCGGTGTCCTCCGATCCGAAAAGCTGACAAGTCATCATCGCCACATACCTGTAGTTTTGTTCCAACGAAGAAATCGAATACACACCCTCGTTGTTCACCCTGAATGTGGAGGGACGAGATACCCAATCCTTTATCAAGCCTGGCATAGTCTTGTCAAATTCTTTGCACTCCTTCTCTTTGAAGTCTGCGAAGAATTCTTTTCCAAATGTGTATTCAGAGGTCGCTGGGAGCTTATACATAGACTGGATATGCTCGGGCCTAAAAGTCCCAATCATGGCCTGTCTGTCATTCACAATAGTTCTGGAAGGCAGGTCGATGTGATCCAATGCCCATCGGATCATATCGTAATATGGGAGCAACCGAGGTCTGGTTGCCACCAAGTGMATTYTCRACTGAACAATTGTCTTGTATCTAGTGTTCATGTYRTCCTTCACAATATCATAGTTATAKTCATCAGAATCTGAACAGTTTACTAACTCTGATTGCAGGATATCTGTAATAGAAGACCAGGTAGATACTGAGCCGTCCGTCCGAGGTGAAGTATCCGAGACGTTGTCCGAACCCTGTGCGGCGACTTCGACATTTTCTTTAGCTCCTCTCCTTGGTGCCATAGCTGAAGCTGGTGTTTTTGTTCTTCTGTGATAAACCTGCGTATACATGCAGAGGCTAGTTCACTCAGAGAAATCTTGCTCTATACGCTTAATAAGAAATGTTTTCTTTTTAACAAATAAAACAAAGTCTCGTATATATTTTGAAAATCATGTACCTTTTCATCAGTCCGTCAAATCGCGAATAAAACCAGATTAATTGAAAAAAATCCGATCTTATTTTCATCGTGGATTTACCCTAATTTCTCATTAATGTCATGAATATTGGGCGGCTTGAAAGGTACTCAGGTTATGGAGAGTAAATGAATAAGCACCTCGTGAAGTGTGCCAACCTTGAAGCACGGGATGTAATCCGTTTGATTTTAAAAGTTTCCAATCTTAATGACTTAAAACACTTTGTCGCCTTTCGCTGTGTCGTGAACTTCCTTTTATCCTCTTGACTCTACAACTTGCGAGACTGCGAGTGCTGATTTAGCTTTATTAATAATGACCAAGTTTTGATGCATCCTTAATTATATAATTAACTTAATCGTTATATCACGACTCGGGAGTTTGAGGACAGATTTTTGGGAAAATGACATGCCGAGTCACGATATCGCGATGTAGCGATAATTAAGGTTCAAATTAAGAGGAGGTAATCTTGGATTAAATAACTAATTGATCTTGCCATAATCATGTCGCAATTTCGTGAATCGGGGTTTTGGACATTTTAACCTTATGCAAGAAAGTATCGAGTAGCGATGTGTTGAGAACCAACATTAACCATGGTTAGTTTTTTACCCTTGGTTCTTGAGTAAGATTATCAAAAAATTATCGTGTCCTCGATCCTCGGGGTTGAGAAAACAAAAATTTAGGGTCGAGAAATGTCGAGGCACGAAACCCTGATGATGTTTAATCAAGGGTTAAAGGTTTTACACTATTCTTGCCTTGGACGAAAATTAGAACCGAGTTCGCATTCTCGCGACTCGGGACTTGTGAATTCAAGAAATAAGCTGTCCGACTTGCGAGATTTCGAAACGAAAAAAAAAAAATCCTAAGGACAAATATACTTGCAAAAAATGGACCCTTTTGTAAGTGACAAAGCATTACTATTCAGGCAACAAAAAATTTTCAAAGTTTTATGAATTCGGAAGGAAAAGAAAAAACAACTTCAGATCTCAAGTATCAAAACATTTAAAATTGTGCAAGGTGAAAAGACAAGGGTGGCTCCAACATAGGCTCCAACTAGGGATCCCGCTTCCCTGTGAGGTGGGAAGAACAGTAGACCAGGTGCCAAAATTGGGTAAATGGAGTCACAGGCTAAAATTAAGAGAAAAATCAGAGGAAAAAGATAGAAAGGGTAAAGACTTTCGCTTGGTAACCCAGAAACCTTTGAAATCAGATACTCTTTCCAAACATAGCTGAAGTCACTTTCGCAATTTTCCCTTTCTTACTACTAAGTTTGGGGAAAGCTTCAAGGCAGTCGTAACGATCCAAGGATTATCAACAGGTCTCATGATCTTTAGCTTGCATCAAAAGAATGATATTATATAATCTAAAATAGGGAAGTCCCTTCTGAATTTGGGGAAATGATCAGGTTTTCAGAAAGCGTCGATTACCAGAGTTAAATTGATATTTACGTATAATAGCCTTACAGATCTCTCAGACATTGCTTCACTGCCAGCGAGCCTGTTCAGTACCCCGGTGAAGTTGTCTGACCCTTTTTTACTGAATTTCTTTTCACCACTTCGGAAAATATTTATGCATTTAAACGCTAAGACGAGGGCAATCATTTCTGAATTTCCTTTCATCATCTTAATAGACATAGGTGGGGGCAATCATTTCTGAATTTCCTTTCACCACCTGTCTCAATATTTTATTTATTTTTAAAACACGAAGATGGGAGCAATCAGTTCATATCAGGGCCGAGATCTGTGTAGTATTTTTTATCAGAAGGTTGTTAACTTATTTTGATCACTCGGTATCAACCTTCCTTAGACCCTCACAAGTCCTTTGGTTCTCAGGGAGACAGGGGAGAATAAAATTTTTTCTCTTTTTTTAAGGAACATCCTGTTCAAGCAAGCTTTGATTTTTCGGACCCTATTGAAAAGCCTAGGAAAGTTAGGGCTGCTATAAGCGTTCCTTTTCTTAGTAGAGGATCAAGTAGTTGTGAAAACCAGCTTTTATTGAGATCTGCTTCGGAATCCCTGAGGTTTGAAACGAAAGAACCTTTATCCCTTCCTAAAGGCTTGGGAAAATGATAGTGGTTTACTGAAAGTTAGGCCAAAATGTAGAGAGAAAACAAGGCAGCAATTAAATGATTTTATATAAAAACGGTTGTAACAGTTCAGGACTAGCTTTCAAATGCATTCGGGGACAAAAATTATGATTGACTTCCTTTGGTTTAACATATTCATTCATGTTTAGTTAAAAGATCAAAGTCCAAAAATAATCTTGTTATCTAACCTTTTATATTGCAATTTGGACAATATTACCTCAGATTGCTTTAAACAGCCTTTCATGAAGTATGTATCGAGAAAACTCACCTCTGTCTTTCAATTTCCTCGTGGACTATGAATTATCTTATGTATCACCTGATTTATGCTGTTCTGTTATCCACACCGGTCTGCACATTATTTCCTCTGTCAGCTTCACCTGAGGCTGGAAACCTTCAAAAATGAACACAAGTCTTATTTGAAAATGTGTTGAAAATTTAAGAAGGAAAACCAAAAATTGAAACTAAATTTTTGAGCAAAAACATCAATATGTACAAAAACTCATAATGACTTATTTATTTACAAATGTATATATATATATATATATATATATAACAATTTTCTATCCGACTATTGTCACGTCATGTAGTGTTTCAGATATTGCCCATTGACAGGGGCGCTGAGAACTTTCCCATCAATATTTTCCAGAAGAAAGGAATTCTTTCCTTCTGGAGCCGAGACCCTGAATGGTCCATACCAAAGGTGGTCAAATTTGCCATGTTTCCTGGCTTCTTCCCTTCTCATATCCCATCTTAACACCAAATCCCCAGGAAGGAACTGTCTGTCCTTCGCCTTGAGATCGAACAATGCTTTCATATCATCTTGGTATTTTTGCATTTTCTCATCGACCCCCACTCTGAGCTGTTGAACCTCAATCAATTGGTTAATTCTTCTGGTTACATGATTGGGCTCTTCGTTTTGATCTTGTCATAATTTCATTACTGGCAATGCTAAGTTTATGGGCAGAACCGCCTTGGTACCATATACCATCTGAAATGGTGAAATGCCAATAGATCTCTTAGTGCTGATGCGGTTTGCCCATAATGCATGCTTCAAATGTACATGCCAGGACCTCTTGTTTTCATTCAGTACCTTTTTTTTCACGTTTACCAGGCTCTTATTAGATGATTCAACCAGCCCATTTCCCTGAGGGTAATAAGTCGTGGAATGGCCAAGGACGATACTATACTTCTGGAAGAAGTCGATCATAGCCATGGACTTGAAAGCCTGAGCGTTGTCTGTAACAATCTTTCAGGGACACCCGAATCTAGACAAGATGTTATTTTCCAAAAAGTCAATCACCACCGAGTCTGTTGCCCTTTTGGTTGGAATTGCTTCCACCTACTTGGTAAAATAATCTGTGGCCGTTAAGATCCACTTATGCTGAGCACTGGAATGAGGATTAATTTCTCCTATGAAGTCTAACCCCGATTGTTGAAATGGGGCTTCGGTTTTGACTGGAACGAGTGGCAGTGTAGGGAGTTTTTGCTTACCAGCAAATATTTGACATGCATAACAGGCACGTACTTTAACATTAACATCCGAGAACAGTTTCGGCCAATAGTATCCAGCCCTCAAGATCTTATAGGCCGTGGCTCTCCATGCATGATGCCCTCCACATATTCCTTCATGAAATTCTTCTATAACTCGTGGAGTTTCTGACTCAACCAGACAAACCAGTAAAAACCCGAGTGAATCCTTCCAGAATAGTTGATTTTTGAAGATGCAATATTTTACAGAATGAAGTTTTAACGTTCTGTATTTGGCTGGTGTTAGCCCATCTGGGCATCTCAGGTTTAGCAAGTAGAAGACTATATCTCTATACCAGCTTGACGATACGAATTTGTCTTCAACCTTGCTTGGATATGTCTGGTCATCCAGCTCTTGCACACATATATCTCCATCTTCCTCTTGTAGGCAATTGATATCTAGAGCTTTAAGGTTTGACTCAACCAAGAGTTTGGCCAAACCCTTTCCCTTTACCAATTTAGTTGGCTTGATTTCCAGATCAAATTCTTGTATTTTAGCAAGCCAGCGCCCCCGTTTTCCATCGTTGTCTAGCTGTACCAATATATCCTTCACAACACTAGTTGTTACATACGCGATAATTCTTGAATGTAGAACGTAAGTTCTGAATGCCTTTAGCGCTTTCACCATTGCGTACGCCTGTTTTTCCATTATGTCATATTTTAATTCGGTGTCTCTGAGGCTCTTGCTAAAAAATGCGATCAGGCGCTCAAAACCTTCATCATCTTTTTGCAGTAACACTGCGACGATAGTATGTTGAGAAGCAAATGAGAAGATGAGGAATTCCTTTAAGTAATCTGGGCTTGTTAACACAGGTGCCTCGCTGATAAATTTCTTAATATGTTCGAATGATGCTTTAGCCTCAACGGTCCAATTTACTTTGCTATCTTTCTTGAGCATTCCTGTGATTAATTTAACAATCTCACCGAAATTTGGTATGAACCTTTGTAAAAAATTTATTGTACCCAAGAAAGCTTGAATTTCTTTAACGTTTCTAGGAATCCTGATAGTTTGTATCGCTTCAACTCTCTTAGGGTCAATCTTGATTCCATCTCTAAATACGATATGCCCTAGAAGCTTACCTTCCTACATGGCGAAATGTGATTTCTTTGGGTTCAAAGATAGACCATACCTGCGGCATTTTTCGAAAGTCTGTTTTAAATGGATTAAATGTTCNACATGAATGTACCCCATGGCGTGGTGAAAGCGGTTTTTTCTCTATCTTTCTCATTCATGGCGATTTGGTTGTACCCAGAAAATCCATCTATCATAGACATCCGATTTTCCCCAACTACCCTTTCTAGGACGTGGTCCATTTTAGGAAGTGGATAATTATATTTAAGAGAGGACCTATTCAAGTTCCGGAAATCTACACACAATCTGATTTCTCCGTTCTTTTTTTTGACAGGGACCAAATTTGCTATCCAGTCAGAGTATATTAGAGGTACGATTATTTTCGCGTCTAAAATCTTCTTAACTTCTTTTTCAATAACAGGCAACAAAATGGGATTAAAATGCCTGAGCTTCTGCCTAAAAGGCTTGACTCCGGGCGTCAAAGGTATCTTGTGCTCAATTATAGAAGTATCGTATGTTCGAAGCTCATCATAGGACCAGGCGAAAACATCTTTATACTGTTTAAGTAAATCTCTATACTGGTCCTTTACCTTAGGAGGGAGAAATTTAGATATCTTTACCACTCTGGAATCTTTCTCAGTTCCTATGTTGCA
>JASDQU010391353.1:0-10461 GCA_032191745.1 Picea mariana | reverse complement strand
GCAACAAGCTCGCCTTCACCACGCTGTATATTTTCCTTGGTTAACATGCAAAACTCAAATCCAAACGTCAACTAGCTCTGATACCACTTGATCCGATGGATCTTTTAATGACTATGGTTGAGTTTTAATTTTGCATGCGTTAATTATCCAATTGAGAAGCTTAATGAAAGAATGAGGAAAGAAGAGGAATTATGACATCCATATACACATATGTAGATCTGAAATGAAATAATAGACAGCAAACCATAACAAGAGGATTGATAACGGAGTTCGACACAACTTTGCCTACGTCTCCGGGCCTTTGTCTCTGTGGGGGAGGATTCTTTATTTCTGTTCAAAAGATAAAAATTACATCACAGTAGTTCCAATTGGCTACAAGACTAATCTGGTCATGTTCTTCCAGATCTCAAGAGCCCTGCAAAGAAAACGGCACGCAAAACGGACGTTTGAAGCTCCCAGAAATGGCCCGCAAGCGACTGCTCCTCAATAGCTTCCCTGCATAAAAATGGCTTTGGCTTGGCTTCCCTTCAGCATAACTCTGCTCTGACGGTCCTCCATGGCCTCAAATAGGCCTGGTTTATATAGATTTGAAGTTGGTTATCCATCCCCAACTTCCTCCCAAAATTCGGGCTCCAAAAATGCCCAATATCTCCCCAAAATGGAGAAAATCAATTAAAAATGGGCTCAATATCAAAATAAAATCCAAACTATATAAAAAAACCCACTTTTGAATGAAATCAGGCGCAGCCCCCAAACTCACGCGCTCTAGGTCATATGGGTGCCACCATGTGGCTAGGCGCTCCATGTACGCGTGCCCCCTGTCCCTGGCTCCTGGTTCAGTGGCGTGTTCTATGGAACACGGGCTTTAACATATAACCTCCCACACCCTTTTGGTGGCTATAGCCCTGGTCCTGTGGGATCCGCCCAGGATCCAAGGGTTGGACCCTATCCACACACCCTCGTGCATGTGGTAAGCCCCCTCCATTTTAGCTCTGTGGTCGTGTGGTAAAACCGTGCCGAGGGCTGGGGCTAAGCCCCAACACTTTCCCCCGCCGAATAGAACTTTGTTCAAATTTAAATACATTTTTTAACATATAATTTTTAAGAACTACATGTGGAGTGGGCGGTTATCCCGGTCCTGCCAGTCCGTTTCCCGGAGGATAGGTCGGGGGTTCGACCCCGGTGAACCCATATAAATTTTACATAAACCATTAACCAACCACAGGGTGCCACGTGGCACCTCAACAACCAATAGAAGTTTGTCATGTGTCAAATGCCGGATGGTCCACGTGTCTGCCACGTCAGTCTGCCACCATACCTGCCCAATCACCTGTTGATGTCATCCTGTGCCATGTGTCACCGTTACAGTGGTGACACGTGTCACCCATGGATTGGTCCAACTGTCTGTCATACACCACATCAACCTGCCATGTGTCATCTTCAGGAGCTACCACATCAGCCTGTATGGTTGTACGACCTGTACAGTCATCATGCCATGTGGCACTGTAAGGACTGTACAGACTGTACAATCATCCCCCTTTTTTTTTGCCTTTTTGGTTTTTCGGACAGAACGCGATATCTTTGGCATACAAAGCCCATTTGATGGAGTAAATATATGGCTGGAATCAGGAAGATGAGACGGATGCAATGGCGCTGGTTTCGTCGGATTCTGAGCACTTTCATTTTTTACTATTTTTAAGCCCTATCAGGCTTTTGGATCTGATTCTAGATCGCTTCAAGGTTCGCTCATCTCTTGAATCCATTTCTTGTTGTTTCCCCCCCATTTGTCAAAGAATCCTTCCCCTTTCTCATGCCATGACTTTCACCTCATCTCGCCCTACCCCAAGCGAGGGTGTTTACGTTGCCATCTTGGTCGGGGACATAATCAACATCCGTTCCTCCACCAAGAAAGCCTTAATCCACATGGGGATTTCTCTTAACAGTCTTCCCCTTATGCCTTTATTCAAAATTTCCTCTGCCCACGAGAAATACTGGTGGTTCTCAGTGCCAAATTCAATTATATATCCCTCTAGCATGGTTCTAACCCAGAAATCCACAGCTCCTGTGACTGGGCAATCCAACCTCTGGAGTGCTACTAACTTGTCGGTATCCCATGCACAGATCTTCTTGACCCGTCCCTGGAACTCTGGAGCTTCTTGGAGCCTCTTGATCTAGTGAAAAAATTCTTCTGGGAATTTAACCCATAAAATCTTGTACTTGTCGCTCAATCTTTCTGAGTAAAAGATTGTTTCACGTGTGCTTCTCACTGATTTCCTCCTTAACTTCGCTTCTTTCCATATGAAGGCATTACATTTCCTTTCCCACCATTTATCAATGCTAGATCTATGGATCAACAGTAGCATTCTTCCTACGGGTTTCCTTTTTATATGGGTCGCAGCATCAGAACCATTTTGTTGGCGCAAATTTGATCAGACTAGGGTCCTTCTCAGGTTACCAACAAAAGTTACCGTGTAGTCTAGAGCATTGGCATTTTCATATCCTCCAAAGAGAAGAAGTCTCACTCGAAGAACTGCTGAGATAGATAGATAGGGAAGGGTAGGGAAAAGACTAAAGAGGATCCATAGATCATTTGGAACTCATTCTTGTTCTTGTGTAAGAGACAACATCAAATTTGAAACATCTAACTGGAAGAATTGAACCTACTTATGTTGCGAGTAGTGATTAAACATGGAACCATTAAACAGAACTCATAAACCATAAAAGAACACTGTAATGCATAAGAAAACATATAAAGACACATCATATTTGAAAATTTGGTCCTTCTTCATATTATCTCCAGAATATTTCTTTCATTACAGACTCAAAGCTACATAGAAAGGTTCAGTACAGAATCTTGGCTCTAGGCCTTAGCCACAGAGTTCTAATTCCCCAACTGATAGGTCTCGTTCATTATAGACTCTACTCTTCTCGACTTAAAACAAGTAGCAACAACTAATCCCAAAACTTGGGTGACTCTAATAGACATGACTCAACTCGACTCTAATCAATTCAATTGAACGAACAAACGAACGAATGAACCCTTTTACAATTATAGTCAACACTATATATAACTAGGTTGTGTCTTATTTCTTGGCTTACATGCCTCCTTATTTTGTTGCAACCGTTTGTTGCTTAGCTGGCGTTGCGCTGGCTTCCACAACTGCTTTTCTGTTATTCTTTCTTCCATCCTCTGATGAAGTTTGCGCAACTCGTGCTTAATCAAAACTTGCGCAATTCTTTCTCAAAAATGAAGGGCCCAACAATAAGTGAAGATATCAATGCTTTCCTTTTTGAGTTTGATATATTGTGTCATAGTTACGATCATTCATATGACACATAAAAACTCAAACTATTTCCTTCCACTCTTAAAGACTCATCCTTGCACTAGTTTATGTGTAAGGCACCTGATCTATTATAATAGCATGAAACAGAAATATTGCAGAGAATAATAGCGGAACAACACAATAGATGAAACCACAACACCAAATAATAACTTTATTGATAGGAAATGATGTTCACTTTCCTCTTTGAGGGGGCAACCTCTAGCAAAACAACACTCTATTACAATAATTCTCAAGGAAAAACTTCTCACATCCTCTACTCCTATTTATACTAAATCTATCTATCCAAAAGAATAATCTTGAGGAAGATCCTTCTAGAAGTAGAAGCTTCTGTTATGTCTTCTTACATTTGAATTATTCTTCCTTATTTCTAGGCCTTATTAATATTGGCATTAATTATATGGAAATATATTATTCTACCTATGTAAGGGGTTAGGGAGGTTAGGTCCCTAACATGTCCTCCCCCTTAAAAAAAACCTTCTCCTCAAGGTTTGAGATGAGAAAATTGTTGCATAATGGTAGCTGGTTCCCAAGTGGCATCTGTTGGAGTTGTATCTTTCCACTGGACTAACACTTCCTTGATGGTGCGATGACGTAGATGACGCTCACGCTAGTCCAAAATTGTTTGTGGCTGCAACCAGATGCGCCCTTCTTCATCTCGAGAAGGCTGGTTTGAGTTTGACACTTAGTTCCAATCACCTTATTTAAGTAGGAGACATGAAAAACATGATGGAGCTTAGAATGACTGGGAAAATCTAACTGATAGGCCACCTGTCCCACATGCTTGAGAACAGTATAAGGATGATAAAATTTGGGTGCCAGTTTTTGACAATGGTCAACCTTCAGTGAATTTTTCTTATAAGGTTGCAGTCAAAGAAACACCTAGTCTCCTTCAACAAATATACTTTCAGAGCAACCTTGATCTTCCTATTTCTTCATGCTATTCTGGGCCATGACCAAATTATCTTTGAGGGTACAGAGAATATCCTCTCGAACTGTAATATTTTGGTCAACCGGCTGGACCTTCGAGACACTTGACAGGTATGAGAGAATTGAAGGTGGTTTTTTTCCATATACTGCTTCAAAAGGAGTCATGCGAGTAGTTGTATGGTAAAAAGGGTTGTACCACCATTCAGCTAGTGGTAAACATTGAGCCCACTGATTTTTCCTTTCAAATGCAAAACACCTCAAATATGTTTCCAAACACTTGTTGAAAACTTCAGTTTGACCATCAGTCTGGGGATGATAAGTTGTGTTGAGATGCAATTGGGTGCCTTGTAACCTGAACAATTCTTGCCCTGTTGATATTATGGTAGCTGCGAGAGGTATTAACCTCCACGTGTAATCCTGACAATAATAGAATATTATGGGAAGCAAGAAGAAACACTAAAGCATTGAACATAACCCTAGAAGACAAGTCAGGTAAAAAGAATATTTAATATTGAGTGTTTATCCTCCATAATGAGAAGCCATCCTAGACAACTAAGGAGAAACAATATAAATACAGGACACCCGATCTCATTTGGTACACATAGCTCACAACTGCATAAATGTAAGAGTGCACTGCAGAAACTGAGCAAGTGCGCAAGTATGGAGAGTAGCTGCAACTATAGCTACTGCAACCTGTATTTTCGGTTTAGGCTTGGACTTTCTATTGGTTATGGTTTGGACTTTCTGCCTTGTATGCTAGCTCTGGAGAGAGGTACGCTACATTGATTGGCTATTAGGCCTAGGGTTTGCTTCCAAAATTATTCTCTGTCAAAGTTAAGGTGCTCAGAGGTGGATTTAGCCTATGGTTGGGTGACAATATTGCTATACTGTTTATGGTTAAATGAGAACACTTATAATTTCTAACATTGGGGGCCCTATAGCCTGAATAGTTCTTTCCAAAAATTGCTAGTGAAAGTGGGATCTCGATCATAAACAATAGAATGAGGCATGCCATGAATCCTGAAGACCTGATCCATGAAAAGTTGATCCACAATGGAGGCGATAAATGGGTGTTGAAGAGAACATAAATGAGCATACTTGGAAAGACGATCAATGATCATCATGATGACTGACTTATTTCTCGATTTAGGTAATCCCACAATAAAATCCATAGAGATATCCCTCCAAATAGCAGGTGGAATCGGAAGTGATTGTAGTGTGCCAGGAGCTTTCACTGTAAACCCCGAGTGCCCAACTGTGGGTGTAGCATGAAGCTCAGAAAGTACCGTGGATTTAAGTTGTGACTGTTTACTTAAATACAAATGACCTCTGTAGTGAACCTCATGATTGTGCCAAGAGTACCCTGGGAAAATTGAAGAATTGGACTGCAATTGTTGGATCATATGAGAAATTTTGGGATCTTATCGCCATTCTTGGTGAACAGCTTGGAGCCAATCTGGTACAATGAAGGAGAGGGAAGAAAGGGACCTTTCATATTCATATTTTCTTGAAAGTGCATCAACAACCACATTGTCTTTTCGTTTCTTGCAAATGATCTCATAATCATATCCAAATAGCTTAGTCACCCATTTTTGTTGCTCCAGGGAGGAAGGGAGTTGTTCCAGAAAATACTCAAGGCTTTGATTATATGTCTTAATTTGGAAGGGTTGATCCAATAGATAAGGGTGCTCGAGATCCATTGCACGCAGAATATCCAACATTTCCTTTTCATAGATTTATTTTCCCAAATGTCACTCTGACAGTTGTTTGTTGGTAAAGGCCAAAGGTTGACCATCTTGCATAAGCACTACTCCAATTCCTCTCCCAGAAGCATCGCATTCCAGGACAAAGGTCTTTGTGAAATCAGGAAGGGCCAGGACTGGAGTGGTACACATGGTCACCTTCAACGCTTGAAAGCGTTGATCAGCTGTAGGATTCCAAGTGAAAGAATTCATTTTAAGGAGAGCAATGAGAGGTGCCACAATCTTTCCATAATTATTAACAAACTTGTGATAATAGGATGTTAAACCTATAAATCCACGCAAGATTTTGAGAGTCTTTGGGAGAAGAAAATATTGCATAGCTTCAATCTTCTTAGGATCCACCCTTACGCCTACCTTGCCAACAATATGACCCAAGTAATCAACTTTCGAGACTCCAAAAGCACATTTAGATTGTTTGAGGAAAATTTGGTGCTGAGAGAGTAGATGTAGAACTTGATCCACATGAGAAAGATGGGTTGTCTAGGTTTTACTATAAATGAGGACATCATCAAAGGAAACTAAGACAAAATGATAGAAAAAAGGACGAAAGACATGATTCATGAGGATTTGGAAAGTGGAGGGAGCATTACACAAGAAAAAGGGAATGACCAAAAACTCATAGTGGCCCTCATGAGTTCAAAATGTAGTGTTAGGAATGTTTGCCTCATTCATATGTATCTGGTAGTAGCCAGAATGAAGATCAAGTTTAGTAAAGAACTGGGCACCACTCAATTCACCCAAGAGGTCATCAATGACATGAATGGGAAATTTGTCTTTGATGGTGAGTTTTTTGAGAGCGTGAAAGTTAGGACACATGCACCAAGAGACTTCTTTCTTAAGTACCATGACCATAGGAGAAGAGTAGGGGTTCATACTAGCACAGATAACACCTACAGTGAGCAATTCTTGAACAATTTTCTCAATTTCATTTTTTTGGGAAAATGGATGACGATAGGGATGAAAATTGGGATGAAGACTTTCTGGGACAAGGGGAATGGAATGATCATGAACACCATGAGAAGGAGGAAGTCCTTGGGGAGTGGAAAAAACATCTTGATGTTTGGAGAGGATGGATTGGAGGTCCTGTGGCACAAAGGGTGTCTCAGTGGTGTGAATGGCATGGATTTATGCAATAATTCCAGGATGAACTTTTTTGACGAGATTTTCCATGTGATGGGAACTGATGATCTCCGGGGAATCGACAGTGATGCCTTGGAACTTATATTGTTGGCCCTCCTGGTTGAATTGCATGGTTAATTCCTTAAAATCCATGAGAATGGGACCCATAGTCCTTAGCCATTCGTCACCCAACACAATGTCACAACCTCCCATGTCGATAGCAAACATATGAGATTTCATGTGGTATTGACCAATTTGGAGACACATTTTCACAACGCACCCCACATTTCATGGAGACGCCATTAGCAATCAAAATTTGAAAATTATTGATTGCACAGATATAACAATTAGTTTCTTGGGCAATGCGGTGATGAATAAACTTATGGGTGCTTCCACTATCAACAAGGATGATGACCTTCCGATGCTTAATGTAACCAATTATATTGAGGGTTTGGGGAGCAGAGAATCCAGTGAAAGCATTCAGGGAAATGATTAGTTCAACTTTGGGAGGTTCAGAGGCTGGGGCATGTTAGTGGGTGCAGGTGACTCAGCCACAGGGGGGGCCTCAACATCGTCTTCCGAGACATCCTCATATATGGCCATAAAAATATTTTTTTCCTTACACTTTTGCCTAGGAAAATATTTTCCATCACAATTATAACAAAGGCCTTTGAGTTGGCATTCAACCATTTCTACCCTGGTTAATTTCTGGATATTTAGTGGACTGGAAGGAGGAGTGGGAGTGACTGGTTTAGGGTGAGGAATGAAGGAGGGTTTTTTGGTTTGAGAAGAGACAACCTATTGTGCTTCCTTATCCCTTTTAGTTGCTTCCACCCAACTCTGATGCTGATCCATAAGGACATGGGCATGAATCTCATCCTTGAGGCCATTGATAAAACATTCTCAGAAAAAAGCATTAGACATGCCCTATGTACGGAAAGCCAATGGCTCAAAAGAAGCTATAAAGTGTTCCACTATGCCATATTGTTTCAACTTTGTCAAACGACCTAAATGGTTGGTGTCAGTGTCAAAGCATTCATAAATCTCTGCCACAAATTGTGTCCAAGCCACATACCCTTGGCGAGCATTTTTTTTCCATTGCCACCATTGCCAATGTTCTTGATCTAGATGGAGAACACCATACCGGATTTTGGCCAACTCATATGTAATGCCACACAAGGAGAAATAATGTTCCATTTGAGTTACCCAGCCAGTGGGATCCAAGCCATCAAATGTTTTCACATCCACATGTGAAATGTGTAGGTCATGCTGGAAGTGATGGGGTTGAAAAGTCTATTAATTAGAGGAAGCTTCACGAGTGAAAAGGTGGGTCAGAGGAGGGAAGACCTGTAGGGATATTCAACATGGCACAGATTGTGTTAATGAAGGATACAATTTGGGTAGAGAGGTCCTATTTTATAGTTTCCATTTTTACATCTATAGAGGAATGCATGTTTTTATTGATGGTGCTAATATTGGCACTGAGCTACCTCACTTCCTGTTGGGTCTCTGTGAAATAAGAGGACAAGGAATTGAAGTGGGTTTCCAAGTATTGGCTATGGGTGTGGGCCATGATGAAGAGGGAAAATGAAAAGGGATGAGTGGGACCACACAGAAAATGGGTTATGGGTGAAGGTTATCATGATGATCAAGGCAATGAGGGGAATCCAATGGTGTAAGGCCCAAATAAGGGTGTCCTGTCCACGAGAAAAAAATTTGTTGAAAAATGATAGGTATGAATGTGATAAGGGAGAAGAGAGGAATACAATGGGATAGGGCTCAAATAATGGTGCCAATAGAATCCAATTTTATTTTTTTTACTCCTGCAGAGTTATACTCTGATCTAAAGAATACTGCATTGTTGAAATGCCCAAATTCTTAACAGGAAGAACTATGTAGTAATTTCACAACCCGAATGCAGGAGGCATAGTTACACGACAATAGATCTTGTTTTTTCTGTTTCTGTTTCCGTCCCAAGGGTTAGGGTATGCAGGGTGTCTACATACAAGGGTTTTCCTTGTGCTATAACTCTCTAATATATGTGCGGGGTCCAATAGTAGTATTCGGACCAATATCTCAGTGCACCAACTAAGGAGGCTAGAACGTGCCCTTATCTGTACTACCTGACTACCCAGGTACTAGAGAGTATCTTCCTGAGTGTTGTTCTCAGTGGCACTACAACAGTTAGGCAGCCGGTCGATTTATCTATGGAGGGCTTCAGGAGATCTAGGTTGATCCGTATACAGGTGTTGTCTAATGCGCTACCACTCGAAGGGGTACCAACATGGGTTAAAAGGGTGGATAACAGATGTGCGCTTAGGTACCACTTGTATTTCCTACATGTATTACTCCCCAACCATGGGTTTATTCATGTAACGATATATCTCTGTAGTTTTAAGACGCCGAAATACGTCTCTACCATGAAAAAAAAAATAACCCACAATTTTCTGCCAAGGAAAGTGATCTGATACCACTTGTAAGGTAACTAATCTATTAAATAGAATGAAACATAAATATTGTAGAGAATAATAGTGGAACAACACAATAGATGAAACCACAATACCAAATAATACCTTTATTAATAGGAACCAATGTTCACTTGCCTCTTCGAGGGGGAAACCTCCAACAGAGCAACACTCTATTAAAATAATTCTCAAGGAAAAACTTCTCATACCATCTACTCCTATTTATACTAAATCCATCTCTCCAAAAGAGAAATCTAGAGGAAGATCCTTCTAGAAGTGGAAGATTCTATTAGGTCTTCTTACATTTGACTTATTCTTCCTTATTTCTAGGCCTTATTAATATTGGCCTTTATTACATGGAAATATATTATTCTACCTACGTGAGGGGTTAGGGAGGTTAGGTACCTAACATTATGGGACTAGAAGGAAACACAATTCAAACATGGGATGGAATGCATAGGATTTTTCTTAAAAAATATCAAGAATATTGTAAAGCCGGAAATTTGAGAGAAGAAATTTTCAAAATGACACAAAAAGAATAAGAAGGATTAGAAGATTATCTTGAAAGGTTCTTATATAATATACAATGATCCAAACAAAACAAGTTAGATCCAGATAATGTTAGAACTATCTTTTTCAGAGGAATTTTAGATGAATCTATTAATTTGCTTAATTTGATGGGAGGTGGAGATGTTTCACAACTAACTTTTGTAGAAATCAGTGAGCTATGTAGGAGGTATTATTGAAGTCAAGCTAGATAAGGTAAGGGATTTAGAGAAACTTTTTCTAAAGTTACCAAATTTGCAACAAGTGGTGTGACTAGGGATAAATTAGGAAATCTAT
>JASDQU010391348.1:0-10993 GCA_032191745.1 Picea mariana | reverse complement strand
GATTCATCAAAAAAGGATGACAACTCTGCATAAGGAATTGGAAAAAGGCCCTATGTGCAAGATAGCAATGGTGAGGAAAATCTTGCTATAACATTAACAAAAGCTCATAATTTGAGTGAAAAAAAAAACAACACCGACAACAATAATACATTTAAGTAATACTAGAAATCAATTTGAAACCATCACAAACTTGAAGCCCTTGTGTCAAACTACAAAGTTTTACAACAAAATAACTAAGAAAATACTCAATGTCAAGATAAATACATAGCCAAACTCAAAYGCCAACATTCAACCCTGCTCTCAACTTGTAACTGGATTTCTTATGTTAGATTTTGCAATCTGCTTCCCAGAGCGGAGAATGCTCCCATGATATCTACCCATTTTTACAACAAAATAACCTGAACAAATACTTAATGCCAACAACAATGCATGACTAAAATCAAGTGTGAGCATTCAACTCTACTGTCAACTTGTAGCTCGATTTGTTATCTTAGATTTGCAATATACTCCCCAGAGTTGTCAATTTCCATGATATAAGGTTGTCAAAACTCAGAGCTCTCTCTAAAACCATCCCAAACTCCTGCAACCATCCCAAACTCCTGTAAGTTGCTTACAAATGAATGGTGTTGTCCAAATGGATTTAAAAAACCATGTGGCACTTGGATTATACAAATTTATCCATTCAAATATACAAATCCAACATTTTCTAGGCCGATTTACCAGATTTCGAATAAAATTAAATAAAAAAGTTACAAAGGAAAAAAACAAAACTTAAAACATTTATACTAAGATCAAATGGATTTGAATGATCATTTATAGGTTTTGAATCTCTCGGAGAGTTACTGCTCATAGTTGAGCATATCCCTGGCTTGGCATTTTCTTTAACTAATGATAGTTGACCATATCCATGTGGTCCACATCATCACTGATGATCCCCTGCATCAATGGCAGCATGCCAAGCTAGCTCAGTTGGACGAAACATTTCGAACATGGAGTGTGTCTACCATCTTGATAACCTACCTGAATCATGCATGGTGGGCGATACACTGCTGCACTTTGAAAAAACCAGCAGCGAAAAATATATGTGGTTGTCTGTTTTGGGTGAGATATAAAAACAATGAAAGAAAATATCAAACATTGGATGATATCGTTGTTCAACCCGGATATCCAGTTGGAAAACAGGATAAGAAACGTCAATAAGAGAGTATTATCCTTTATGGAAAGTATAGAGATTGGAAACATACCAGTCAACTCGTCTCACTGCCCTGCCCTGCCCTGCCCTTCACTACAACAAGTCCCTATTGTTTGATGAAAAATTTTCAACACTCTACAGAATGGCTTCAGTTTTGCTCACATATTGAGATATATTTAGCTTGCAGGGTTGGAATTTGTATTTTTTTCCTTTTTTTTTGAAGTAACAACTCATAGGTAATTTGTATTCATTTGGAGGATGATGTTCCGGTAGCGTTCTTATTTAAGAAAAAACATGTCACTTTTGAGAATTGAATTTGGATCAGAAAAACAACCCTTAGCACAAACCAATCAAACTAAATCCAATTGTCAATTTGTATTCTTTTTTATTTATTAAACAATTTTTTTCTACTAAAATTTGAGTGTCTATATTCTCTATAAAAAAATGTTTTGTATAAAATTTTGTTAATTTTTAACAAAAAAAATTAATTCTTCAATAATAATGAAACTTTGATTAAAAAAATACCATTCAATTACATCCAAACACAATGTTATATTTATATACTTTCGATGTTCATAAATATTTCAAACAATGTTTTAAATTACTATAATATAAGTAAACCTTATGTACTTTTAAGTTATTGTAATATAGGTAAACCTTATGTACATTTTGATTTTCATAAAACCATCACTATAATATCACTATAATATAGGTAAACTTTAACTGCTTATAAAACCATCACAAAATGTTTTAAGTTACTATAATATAAGTAAACCTTAACTACACCAAAAGACAAAAACCTCAAATTGTGGAAGAATTTCAGTATGAATCAATATAACTTATATATTGAAAATTAATTTGATTGTTAATTTATATTTATATTTTTAAATATAATTTATATATTGAAAATTAATTTGATTATTAATTTATATTTATATTTTTTATTTAATAAATATTTTTTTATTGTGTTTTTAATTATTAATAGATAAAATAAATTATAATGAAAAATATGTTAATTATATATATATATATATATATATATATATATATATATATAAATTTAAAAAAAAAATTAAAACATAAATCAATAAAATAAAATCTTACTATACTTTCATCTTTATTTTTTTTTTATAAAGAATTTAAATAAATTCACGATGAAGATTCTTAAAATTATCACTGGAAATTTCATGGGATGTCATCAATATTTTTCATAATTTCTAACAATCAATACGATTTCTTCATAAAAAGTATGTTTATGGCTTAAAGTTTGTTTTACAATATACGTGTGTCATATGATTTTGAAAAAATCTAATGGTAAGTATATTTCAAAATGATATCTAATTCTCATATTGATGTTAAACTTTTTAAAACACTTGTAATGTTGTGGGAGCAATTATCATCGTTGTGGGGTTTTATATTACACTATGGGGCAAAGAAAATGACTTAACAATCCATGTTGTCGAGGATTCTTGTTGAGGATTCCGGGAATCATATTCACTTCAGAGCAGTATTATTGGAAAAATAACAAACCACTAATTGAAAAAGTCATTTTAGAGTATTTTCAAATTTTGAATCGTTACATAAAAGTAGTGTTATTCTCTTGTTTATGGGAACATCTCTTTTTGTGCAAGCATTGTTATTCTTTTGTTTATGGGTGGAGTTTGCACAAAACTCACTAGGTTTCATAAAATCATTTACCCTCTGGCTCCATAATCTTACTGGTCTTCTGTCTTAATAACCTCATTTGGGATATAGATACATTCTTTTCATGTGGGATATTTTAATTAGATTGAGGAAAGAAAAGCAAGTTACACATATTGGGATATTTGTTTTGAGTAAATAGAGGAGGGTGGATCTTTGAGTTTAGGTCCCTGGATCTGTCACTGAGTAGAAGAAATGGAAAAAATCTCAAGTTCAAAAACTATAACTATATAGAATTGAATTGGGGAATTATTAGCCTATTGATGGGCCTACACTTGGCCACAACTTGATTTCCATTTCATCACAACTCAAAAATCCTGAAAGTGTAACTTCCATTGAAAGCACAAACAAAACAAAACCAAATCTTGGCGATGCCATACCTTGTGACGGTGTCGTTGAAGACAAATTCGATGTTTTGAGCGTAAGCACCGTGGTTGAAATTTTTTCTCTATGGAAATATCTTCCACTTGACATTGTCGAGGCTCCTCCAGATTATGTGCCCCATGTCATCTTTGCTTCTCCCTACATCTGTCCATGGACCACACCCAGTGCCTCATTTGATTATTGGTTGCACACTCGCGGTGAATCCAAAATGGAGTTGTAGATACAAACTTGAGAGTCCCAATGTTGACCACATGATTCTTCTAGCATTCTTTGTATCTCACAATCTTCTCAACACTCTCTGCCTTCTTCGACTTCTCCACCAAAGGCCTCACATCCTTGCCATTCCCATTCTAGTTGACATGGGCTTCCATGTTATTATCATGTATGTTATAGTGTTAGTCTCATGAACGATATTGGTGGGGTTGTGATAAATATGGTGTTGCAACAACCTGGATATGTTGTGAACACACAAGACGAGATCAAAACCGAGATCCAATGATGAGGATGACAAAGTGTCTTTAGACACATAACTTTTATTAGTGAAGGAAAAATATTACAACAACAAGACATGAGGGCTAAGGGCCAAAAATCCACCTCACGTAGAATAGAAAATGGGTTTAAATATCCCAAAATCAATAACTAAAAATGTCGTTATCTAAAACTAACTTGGACACCTCACATAAACCATGTGAGTGTGTAAGTATCATTTTACATTAATGTTTTATTTACTAAAACATTTATTCACAAAAGTCCTAAATTAACTATTTTTGGATCATAGTTTCTAACAAAAGAATCAACAATCTAGACTTTCTTCTACGTGCAATTGATCACAAACTAATTTCTAATATTATTGATCCTTAACTCCTAACACTCACAACTCTCAACCCACTCTCAACCCAAAGAAAAATTCATATTAACAACCCTAAAAGTGTTCAATAATCTACTACAAAGAAAGTTGACAGGAGTTATATAATTCCTCATAACTCTCAAACCAAGGAGAGATTCATATTGACAACCCTGAAAGTGTTCAATAATCTACTACAAAGGAAGTTGAAGGAGTTATATAATTCCTATTGAAGATTTAATTTATTTTGTGCCAATTACATATGCAATTGGATTTCCCTCTAGAGAGCCTAATCCTCATCTTACTATAGTGCTCGACTCCTCTAGGAAGACTCAACCATCCTCTGCTTCCACGACACTTGAGGTCACATGTAGATAAACTTGAGATTCGAAACCCATCTACATGCCAAAATTAATGACTTTTACAGAAAGTATTAATCATCGTACATACGTTCCACCGATTTGGTTGCACATTAGGTTCGACGGTTAGATAAAAAAATTAACCATATTTGACACTGACATTTTGCCCGTCAAATTCCAAACGGCGCTCGCCTGTGAAAGTAAAACAGTTGTGAAACCTAACCCAATCCAACTTAACCCAGGGTGAGTTGCTGGACGTTAATATTAAAATAAACATGTACTGTGATATTTCGGGGTTCAATGCAAAATGACTTGACGTGAACAAAACGCTGAAATGAGTGTCAGCGAGGGTCGGCGAAGTTCGAAATTTGTTCTTCTGCTTCCTGGTCTAATGAATCTGTGGAAGAATGCTCGAGGAAATGGTTTTCCAAAACAGAATTAAAGGAATTGAGATCTATTCCTTGTTCAGTCAGCGGTGAATCTAGTGGGCTAAAAACTTCCAAATATTTGGTAAGTTATTTTCATCCTCTGGTTATGTTTAGGTGAGATTTATGATGCTAAGCTGTAGAATGATTGGTAATCAAAGAGAACCCGGGCAGGTGGGTGAGTTGACAATTGACATGACCCATGTTTGGAGTTTTTTAATATGACAAAACAGGGACTGTCAACGTGGAATCCTTTATTTGTCAGATTTGTCATTTAGTAAAGTTCAAAGCAAATCAGATTTTTGAACTGCCCGATTTCTGAACTGAATTGAAAGTTCATGATTGATTCACTTTGTAACCATTTTCATTATTGAAATTATTGGACTGTTTTCAATTTCAAGTTTTCTCCAATGGAAAAGAGTAGAGGCAATATCTCTACAACAACCACAAAAGATCACAATCCTTTAGAGCTTCTCACCCTGGTTTCCATTTAGCATTGATCTAATCTATCTATATATTGTTTAATAAAAATAAAAATAAAAATACTATTTTATTTATTAGTATTTAAATTTCCATATCACCTTATTCATCATTTCAAATACATAAAAAAATATTCTTTAAAAGAAAAATATTTGTAATATTAGTTACTTTGGGAGGTTTGTTTTGCTATGGTTTTTTTTAATAATGATTATCTAATTTCAAATCTCAATCCTAATATGTACTTATTAGATTGGTTGTATTAAGGCTAGGTGGAAATGACACAATGTCATAGATTGCATGTATTTGAGACCAGGTAGAAATCCTAGAAGAAATTGATGATGGTTTAGTATATCGTGGCTAGCTGCATAACCATTGTTGTCATTGAGACCTTAGTAAAAAGATAGGATATAGTGGTGCCAATGTAATAGTCAGATGAATCATTGAAGACTTGGCTACACATTTTGAAGGATCACTGCATAGAGTAAATGATGATAATCACTTGTAATCTAGGTTTTGAGGAGGCACTTAGGAGTTTACATTAATGGCACAAGTAGTGGCCTAACTACCTAGGGTTTTGAATAAGTCTACTCACTTACAAACAAACAATATAAATGTAAAGGTTGTGACCTATTTTGATTATTAGATAAAGATGGTAGATAAATATTATAAGTTGTTAATTGCCAAATGGTTATGTATATTGTTATTAATCAACCCTCCACTTTAATTTTCTGGTGTATTCTATTTACCTGAATGATTTTGCTTACTTTACTTATGTTGCATAAGTTCTATATCGTTTAATGCGTGTAGGTTAGATGTTGTTCCTTTTATATGAATAAATGAGTGTTCTTTAATTGTGAAATGAACAATTAGTTAAGAGGGTTAATAAGTCGGTTGAGCATGTTGTTGTTACGTTTGGTGTACTACTTGATACCTACACACTCCCTATGTCTTGATAAGAAATTTAGGTGAGGCCTCTCTTGTCTCAAGGGATCTAAATTGCTAGTGCAAACTACAATGACACCTTTGTTGGACACCCTTTGTGCACCTTGGTCTTAAATTGAGCCAACAAATGGTTCCATTGATGGGACTCTATCATCATGAGTGTGGCATTTAAGTAGTATGATGGATATAGTGGCAAAGGAGTATGTGGAATATTGATGGATTAGGAAAATATATTTGTTTGCATATCCACCTGCAAATTAACCAAGAAAAAAATACTCCATGATAACCATGACATATATGAGGTATTTTGTGTTTTTCTTCCAGTGGATATGTATGAGTGGATGCATAAAGTAGAGAAGAATCTATGACTTGTATGGAAGCAAAAGAGGAACGTTAATTGGAATATTGAGAATCTAATCTCTCTACAGAGGGTGGACCACAAATTAACATGACCCATAGATTTCTAGAGAAGAACTATATTTCATGGGTATATTATGGAGTTCATAGTTGAACTTGACTAGTCATTTTAGAGGGTCACGTAATAGTTTTAGAAAGGGCTTCATGGAATGTTGATTAAGAAGATTCCAATTTGGTTGGAGATGTTCATGGTTGAGGAAGGATATATCCCCTTGCCCCACCCACAATGGTAGCATAAACACCCATGCCTAGGGATGCGCTTAGATGGTTTTGGAAACAAAGATATGGTTGAAGGTTGAAGGTACTATGGAGGACATGCAATATAATGGAAGATATGAGAGAGCCTTAAGAAGAGATTACATGACCCATTAGTGGTGGTTAGAGAAGATGGAGGATATTAGGAGAGAGACCCCATGGTATGAAAGAGATTAGTGAAATATGAGGCAATGAGGATACGCTATGTGAGTTAGTAGAGATGAGGAAACATGGAGATGAAGTTGGTTGATGGATTATATAATCACATTTGTTCACAAAAGTAATCCTGATGAAAGGGATTGACGAACTTAGAGACACCTCGAGGGTTGAATGACAATATGAGACATGACATGTAAAAGGTGAAAATAAGAGTTCAAAGAGATGAGTTAAGAACAACAAATCAAAGAATGATATTGGAAGATAATTATGATTAGAGAATATAAGGAAATACAAATTGAGAGTTGCAAGATGACGATGCAGTCAAATATGTATATCACCTATTTGAGATGGGAGAATAACTTCAAGCAATGATAGTACAACCAAAAGACAATGGAGGCAGACTAGTTCAACCAATGGTCCCCACATATTGGCAACCAATAGAGTTAAATCCTATTTTAAATTCTTAGCTGGTTCATACACTTAGAAGCTTGAATAGTTATAGTAGTAGCCATACATAAAAGTTAAGTTACCTTATTGTAGTTGGGTTTGGTGCAGTTAAGTAAAATGAATACAACAAAAATGCTTTAGAGGTGTTGAGAGATGTAGTGGATGTAGTAAAGAAAAATGCAAGCACATCACATGAGAACCTAATAGATAGTATTTGGCCCCATAGGTGAAAAAACGAGTTACCACAAGTTCAAGAGAAGGAATAATCACTTGAAGTTATCTACAACCTATTCAGACATCTTATTAGAGTACATGATGATGATAAGATTATTTGTAGGTTGTGGAATAGTTTTTCACAAATGATTACAAAACTAGATCAAGAGGATACGATTGAGATTCTATTGCATTAACACAATGCAAGGAGTGTTGGAAACATGAATAGAATGAGACCAGGAAAAGATTTTAGAATGAATGTTGAGATTACAAGGTATGAAATTTGGGATGCAATGTTAGACTTTAGGTCTTATTAAATATTCTTCTAAAAATATCATGATAATTGATGGGGAGGCTTAAGACCTAGTATTTTTCACCATACAACTATGGCTAGAATATTGGTACTAGATCTACCCGATTGGCTCACTAGAGGGTGTTGAATTTAATTTTGAAAGAATTGAAATGGTTGCAAATTTTGAAGTAATTGAAATTGTTGAAGAGAAGGATCCCTACCCCACACTACAAGAAATTGAATGGAAAAATGACAATGTAGAAATCATTGATCTGAATAAAGGGATGATGTCATTGGAAGAAGAAGGTGTGTGGGTAGTTCATTAGATTAACCCATATAAAGGATCTATGTACACAAAACTGATAGATGATGCCATGGGTGGTGATGTTGTTGACATGTTATATAATTTGACCATGGGATGTAGAAGGGCTATACTGATCCAATTGTTGATGGCACTGTCATTTGCTAGGGAATACACTCCTTTGATTTATATCGTTAGGAAACTTGTCAAGATTGGTAGGAATGCAACCATGAGCTTTTTTCTTAACATTGCACTTCAATTGGATATGTTCCATGGATTGGTGCAACAATTAAGGATGCACCTCTTTATGAAGGCGCATAAGAATTTGAAGAATTCTTCAATGTTGTAGAAGAGAAAGTACCACTAGAACATTGTGTTTTTTCTATGGGCATAGCATTGGCATCTATACCCTCGTTGTGGTGGGATACTCACAAAGAAGATCTATGAAACTGGAATGATGTCTAGTCGGCTATGAAGTTTTGATTCCTCCCACCACTTGAGTATCAGAAGCTTGATGTTTTTGAATTGTGAAGTGGGCTAATTATACTTTCGTAATTATACCCTAGAGACAAGGATCATAAATAACATTTACAAATTTGTGCAGTATGATGGAATATAGATTGATGTTCAAAGAATCATTGGACACACAAGTTTATCTTCACCATGGGATTAATTCTGCAAGCCTAATACTTGCATGAGGATGAAAGAAGACAAACTTAGAGGTGGGAGATGATAAGACAAAGCGTTTGTTCAATAGTATCATATATTGGTAAGTCTATCGACCTTTCTTCTACATTGGATGATATTAAATATTTGTAATTCCTTAGTGGAACTAGTAGTTAGTGACCACCCACATGCAAGGAGCATCAACTTAGGGTGTACTTATAGATTACTAATAGAGTACTAGAAGAAGCCCCAATCACTATTAGGTTCTTTGACAAAGTAGCACAAGAGATGGAATCATGATGATCTAGAGAGGTTGAGACATCTGAAGTTTCAAGAGATAGGAGGAGAGAGGTCTATTAAAGACATAGAATATGTCTGTATAGGTCAAATATATGAACAACCTCTTAAGATAAAGTAGATTAACATAGGGAAAGAAGAAAAACTCCATCTTGGATCCATATAAAACTACTACGATGAGAAGATTATGTCTAAGGTTGCAAATTTTCTCAAGGACTTTATGAATTTCTTTATGAAAAACTTCATTGAAATGAAGGGAATTAAAGAAAGTTTAGAAGAGATGCAAATTGAGCTAAAACCATATGCGAAAAAAATTAAAAGAAGTTTGTACAGATTGAATCCATGAATAAAAGGTATGAGAAAGAGCATAGATAGAGGGATCCAAGTGTGTGTTGATTTCAAAGCATTGAATGACTCTTCATTAATGACCCCTTTCTTACTCCTCTCAATGATGAAGTGCTTGACCATGTTGTAGGTAAGGAAGCATATTCGTTTATTAATGGTTTCTCAAGGTACCATCAAGTTTATATTGCAGAACAAAATAAGAAGAAAACAACACTCACAACAAAGTGGGAATGTTATGCTCACAATGTTATGACGTTTGGACTAAGGAACACCCTTGTAGTATCTCCCCAAATTATTATTCTTGCATTCCATGACTACATCCATAAGTTCCAAGAAGTGTATTTGGATGACTAGATGGTGTACACTTTGCTAAAGAATCATGTATTGTATTAAAATTTAATGCTAATGTTTGAATGATGACACTAGCTTCACATCTCCCTATACTTAGAGAAGTATATTTGTTGTACACCATTTGACACACTTCCAGGTCACATTGTCTACAAGTATGGGATATTGGTTGACCTAGTAAAAATTCATTGATCATGAATGTTATCATTGAAATTTCGTCTGCACATGGCGACAAGAACTCCACATCATCTGCACATGGCGACAAGAACTCTACATCATCAAAACAGCAATGAAGTCATTCATGGAACTGTTCACAGCATTCCAGAAGGGTCAAAAACTATACAAAGTAACCAGAAATTGAAGGGCGCTTTACAGCAGTAGGGTGCGCGCGCGTATGCGCGGGATAAAAACGTACAACAAGTGCATGCACGCCCGACGCACGCCTGTCCATACAAAAAGCCGCGCATTTGCTAATACGGCGCATTAATTGCCTAAGTCGGCCTCCCGACCGCCTATGGACCGGCCCCCAAGACGATTTGACCCTCAGATCAGGGTCGGTTCTGCAAATACGGCGAATTTATGGCTTAAGCGAACCCTAAACTAGCCTGTGTCTACACCGGGAACTAGTTACGTGACCACCTGGAAATGGCTATAAAAAGCAGTGAAGGCTCATTGTTTCAGCAGAGAATTCAAAGTAGAGTTACACTGTCCAGATGCTTCTAAGCCTAGTCTTTGATCACCAGTTCATCATCTGTGTAATACCGAGTTCTCTCACCATCCATTTCTGCTCTGTTCATTTTGTAAGGAAGGCATTCAGTTGAGGATTCCCGAAGGACCTTCCGCTGGAGGGAAGAGGAACCATTATCCCTTTCTACAGCGTGTGCTTTGGTTTTTGCTAATAGATCAAGCCTTGAAACCACTGGGAA
>JASDQU010391342.1:0-10993 GCA_032191745.1 Picea mariana | reverse complement strand
ATGATCCTTTGATGACCTTCCACATCTTATCGGTAAATATGGATACACAACCTTCACTTGCCAATTGCCCTGTTGAAATTATATTTTTCCTTAAATCTAGAACATGTATTACCTCTTTCAAAAACCATTGGTTTCCATTGTGTTTCTTTATTTTTACCTTTCCCATTCCTAACAATTTTGCATGGTGCATCATCACCCAAATGAACCTGTCCAAAATCACCTTGAACATAATCTAGAAAATGTATCTTATGGGGTGTGGCATGAAATGAAGCCCCTGATCTACTACCCAAGACTCAGAAATATTATCTACAGAAAGAATCAAAGCATCTTGTAACACATCACCTGTTACGTTTGCTTCCTGATTTCTCTCATGTTGTCCATCTCTTTGTTTCTTTGGAGCTCTACAGTCTTTCTTCAGATGTCCTTCTTCCCACAATTCCAACACTCCATCTTTCCAAGTTTGGATTTGGATATTCCCTTCCTATAATTCTCGTGGTTCCCTGAGCCCTTTCTTCTATCCTTTTGTCTTCCCCTGTTCTCCATGTTCAACGCATTACCTGATGTCTCACCAGTTCTTTTCTATTGCATTTCCTCACTAAGGATAACACCAACAACATCATCAAATTTTAAATTATTTAAACCAGAGACAGAGTTACTTACATCCATGACCAAGTCGTTCCATCTTTCTGGCAATGAGCACAAGATTAGAAGAGCCCTAACCTCATCATCAAAGTCCACTTTTACAGAACTTAGTTTATTAGTAATCGTATTAAATTCATTTAAATGATCTGAAACAGACCCACCCTATGACATCTTCATATTAAATAATCTCTTCATTAGAAACACCTTATTAGACGCTGAGGGTTTTTCATACAATTTAGCCAACGCATCCATCAAATCCTTCGTTGTCTTTTCTTTCGAAATATTGAAAGCCATCGACGCTGCCAAGCTCAACCGTATCGTTTCTAGAGCCTTTCTATCAAGAATATCCCATTCTTTGTCCTTCATGGTCGTCGGCTTCTTTGCTACTCTGCCCAATGGTAGGAATAGCTCCTTCTGATATAAATAATCTTCCATCTGTATCTTCCATAACTGGTAGTTTTGGCCGTTAAATTTCTCGACCCTAAACTTTCCATCTTTCGACATTGCTCCCACTCGAATTAGGAACCCTCTTTTCCTGTGAGTTACCTTTCGCTCTGATACCAGTTGTTAGAGAAACAAGACCGCGGAGCAATAAAATAAAAAAAATGCAGAAACAAAACATAGAAGATACACAATACAATAGAGACACAGATTTACGTGGTTCACCCAGTGTGGGATACGTCCACCAGAGAAATTTCCAAGTCCTTCCTTTATTATTATCCATCAAATGAAGGGATACAACCTACAGCAAAACCCGTTGTAACTTCCTCTTCTTTCTTTCACAATCTCCTCTCTCAGAATAAAATACTCGCCATAATGCATAATCGCAATACATTTTCCTCATAACAGAGGGTTTCCTTCTAGGGAAAAAATACCTAACATAATTTCTATCGTTAGATCTATGACCTTATAACGAACGATCCATATTTACAATGAAATTATAATATACTTTTACAAGGAAATTTTTCCTTCGGGCGCTTTGCCCCCGGACCCCGCAAAGGGGGTACCCCCTCTGCACTCCCCCGCGTGGAAGAGTGTACATACTTCTAGGGTGTAAAGTCTTCATGGGGTATAAACACAGTTGAAATCAAGGACCTGTGAATCAAGAATATAATCAAGCTTCACAACCAACAGAAATAATATGCCCCACTTAATGGATCTGCTCCTGATAAAACGAGCATTTGTTGAACTTGGAATATAGTTGGTTCTCTCTTAGCACCTGCAACACCATCCTTAGATGTTTTTCATGCTCTTCCTATGACTTGGAATATGCCAAGATGTCATCCAGGAAGACTATGACAAACTTGTCTAGATAGTCCTTGAATACACCATTCATTAAACACATAAAAACAGTGGGTGCATTTGACAACCCAAATGGCACCACTATGAACTCGTAACGACCATACCTTGTTCTAAAGACATTCTTGTTGATGTATTAATCCTTTATTATTACCTGGTGATATCTTGACCTGAGGTTTATCTTTAAAAATATCTTTGCATCCTTCAACTGATTGAAGAGGTCATCAATCCTCCACAAAGGATATTTTTTCCTTACAGTCACTTTGTTCAATTGTCTGAAATCCATACACAATCTCAGCGTCCCATATTTCTTCTTCACGAACAAGACCAGGGCACCCCAAGGTGACACGCTTGGGCGTATATACCCCTTCTTCATAATCTCTTCAAGATGCAATTGCAACTCTTTCATCTCTAGTGTACTCATTCTGTAAGGAGCTTTCGACACTGGAGTTGCTCCAGGCATCAAGTTTACGGAGAAATCTATATCTCTCTTCGAAGGTAGTCCAGGTACTTCCTTAAATACATCTTCAAACTCCTTTAGTACCTCATGATATCCATTATTTGAGATCTCATCCCTATATGCCTCCTCCACATGGGCTACAAATAATTGACAACATTTTATGTAGCACTTCTTCAGTTGCATTGCTGAGATTTATCTGATAGCAACAGCTCTGGGAACTCCTTGGACAATTTTCTGATTCCCTTCCTCATCTAGGCAAGTGAATGTCTTGTTACGACAGTCAAAGATGGCATGGTGCTGGTCCAACCAGTCCATCCCAATTATACAATCGTAATAACCTAAAGGCAGAATATTCAATTCAGCCTTTGTGCTCAACCCATTCATGTCCACAGGACAAGACTTAACCAAATTAGTGACTTTTCCCTTGGCTCATGTATCCATCTGCACTAACCAAGACTTATCATGTTTTATTCTCGAAAATTGCAAACTTTCCACCACTCTAGGATCTATATAACTATGGCTAGCCCCTGAGTCAATTAAAATAATGAAGGGATGGTTATTGATCATACCTTCCACTTCAATCATGTGTGATTGAAATCCAACTTGCTTGTTGTCAAGGGTTGCATATATCCTTGGCATTCTACTACCCATGTCCTCCACTATTTCAGTTTTCTGAACATTATGGAAATCTCTCACTTTGTCATTTTTATGGGGGAAATATCTATACTTGTGGTTCCCCTGACAGCCCCAACACTGAATGGGCGTCTTCCTTGGCCTTTTTTACCCTACGTCAGTCAGTCTCGGCTCTCTACACGATGGTTGTCCTTGAGTATTGTTTATGAAAAAGGAAGGTTTGTTCCCTTTCTGCCTCTGCTCTTTCTTGAACTTCTTATGGTCATCCCAAGCCTTCCAAAAGGTAATCTTTTCTCTTTGTTGTTCATACAAGAATTTCACTCTTCTTATCGTTTCTTCCATGGTCTTAGGGTCATCATACTGGATCTTGTCCCCAATGGAAGATGGCAGTCCACTCAAATAACTTTGAATCTTGGCAGTTTCTTCTTTGATGAATGGAACATACTTCAACAATTCCAAAAACCTACGTTCATACTCATCAATGGTCATGTTGTCGAGCTTGATTTCAAAGAACTCTTTCATTTTTCTGTCATAATATCTTTTAGTCAAGTATTTCTTCTCGGAATACCTCTTGAATTGTTTCCAAGTGATATATTTCTCTCTAATGTGTTGCACCTGCACAAGTTGATCCCACCACATGGATGTTTTTCCTTTCAATTGATACATCGCAATTCTTCCTTCCGCTTGAGAGGATTAATTCTGTAATTGGAAATATTTCCTCATACCGAGCAACCATGTTTCGACATCTTCCTCCTTTTGATGTTCTCCATCAAATGTAGGAGGCTTAATCTTGTTCATTTCTCCCTTCAGTTCATCCACTCCAGATCTCATGTGCTTTCTGGTAGGATATGGGCTTGAACAACTGTGTGTCCTTCTCTTGGAGCGACCTTGGGAGTGACGATGGTGTCTACCCAAACTCCTTGACCTTCTTCCCTCAGAATTCTAGTGACTCCCTACTCTGCTCGAGTCACTCTCCTTATCCAAATTCTTTTATATTCTCTCTAAACTCTTTAAAAACTTTATGTTGAATTCTCCTTGTTTTTCCTGAGCTTTTCTGAGTTTTATGATATCTGCTCGGCGAGTTTGGGAATCTTTTTGCAATCCTTCAATGATCTTCCTCATGTTTCCTTCCTTATATATCTCTTCTCCATGACCAATGGAATTCGATCCTTCAACTCCCAAATGAACATCCATTCATTTTTCTTCATCTTCGGAATGGGAAGTAGTTTGTGCCCCTTTCATTTCTCTTGCACTCAGTGGAAACTCTAAATGGTTCTAGCACTCATTAAAACTTTTGCAAACACAATGTGCAGAAAATCAGAATTTGTCAAGTCATTAATCCTTAACAAATCCCAAAAAATTCATAAACAACTTGATTCAAGAAAACGTTTAGTTTCCATGAATTTTCTGAGCCATGCTCGGCTCTGTAGGAAACTTAGGCCTTAGCCCTTTTCTCTCAGTTCTCCAACCCCACGTGACCATGGTCATGACCAAGCTCTAGATCTCAAGGTTTTTTAATCGGAACTTTGGGGTTTTGAAACTTCGGGGTTTCGAGATTTCGGTCCTGGAGATTATCACACTCGCTTCCCTCTCCAAATCCTGACTTCTGAACTTTCGACCTTTCTAGCCACCAGGCCCATAGCACAGTTGTCACCAACCAGGGTGGTGACACGTGTTGCTCTTAAGAAGGTCCATATCACCCTAGGAGACGCCCTCTAGCCCCACTGTGTCTACTTTTTCCTTCAGGGCCCACTGGCACGTGGCACACATCCCATGGGTCCACATCTATCCAAGTGATGTCAACCCAACCCACTACTTCAGCTCTTCGGGATTTCGTGATTTCTGGCTTCGAGAGTTTGTGCATCAGCACATCCCACTTCTCCCGATATTCGAACTCCTAAAATTACCTTCTGCTCTTATGCTCGATCCAACGGTCAAGACATTTTTCCCTGATCTACGGTGTATATCTTCTGAGGACTTCGTAGTTTCGAGCTTCAGGGGTTTGTGCCTCAGCGCACCCTAATTTTCCCAACAGCCAAACTCCTGAAAGTATTCTCGAATATCCTCCTTGCACCTTCTCCAGATCTAGTGGTCATAAAGGGATATCCTTTTTCCAAACATATCCTACGGCTCCAACACCCCAAGTGTTGATTTATGTCTCTCTCTGCAGTTAAATGCCATGCCTGGTTGTGGTTTTATTTCAGTGCTACTCCTCCTAAGATTCATACATGGCCAAGTAACCCCTTGGCACTTAGAAACATTCTAAGGTTCGAAATTAGTCCTCTAGACACAATTTCCTCTCGAAACCTTGGGTCCAAAGACCACTTATCTGGCCCATCTAGGCTCAGCGTTGAAACCTTGGGCTCGGATACCATATTGTAACATCCCCGGCCATCAACCCACTTGTCGGGCAATGCTACTACGCAAAAACATTCTCATACTTATGTAGTATGCATTTAAATGAATTTAATGGCTTAACAGAGTAAACATATAATTACTGCTAACATATAGAATTAATGGAACCAACAGTAATTATCATTTCAATGGAATACATGATAATATAGAAAGCATCACAGACATACGTTCCAATTGAAATTAAACACATGCATATACTTATCTTTGAAACTATAGTAACTCCACCAACCATGTGCAGACCTTCCACGAACCTGTTAGCCTTAGACCATGCTTCTCATCACACTCAGCAGTGCGTCACCCCTGAGATGGGACTAACCTCCACCCAAGGCAAGGGAATCCTAGACTAGGTTGAGGTTACAGGAAAAATGCACAGAGAAATCGGAAGGATTCTCTCCACGAGCCTTCTTACACCCACTGATCATGGACTCTCATTCCCCACATTCATGTTCCACCTGAGACTATACACCTTCACAAGCACATTCTATCAGTGCTTCACCTCCCCTTTGGGCCTCGGCAACAGGTCGGATCAGGAATTCTTAGAGCTTCGTAGCTGGTGTTGGACTCTCTCTAGAAGAAAACCACTTCCCCAGCAGACTCCCTCACCTGGAGAGAGTTGCTCACAGGCCTCAAAACCTGCCTCTTCTACCATGAGCCTGAAAACCCTGTTCTTCCACCAGTTTCCAAATCAATTCCTGCAAGTTCAAGATGACAACAACGGCAACAACTTGGGTTAACTCATAGGTGACAGCAACAATAGAAAAACAAGGTGTGAAAATAGGAAACAGCAATAGGCCACTTAAACATAGCACGGTTCAGGTAACACCCATTTGTCGGATGTGTGACAAGAAATCCACACAAAGGTCGAACACAGACTCAATAGTTCGAGCAGAGGATGTATCGGCTTCTCAAGAAAACATCACAGGCTTTAGGTTTCAGAGCTGTGTGGGGCTTACAGAACTCAGACACAGAGATCCCTCAGTTCAGACAGCGAACGACAGAATGGAGGATGAACCCCCCTCATGGCTCAATTCTTGGGTTAAATTGCATGTTCCTGGGCTGACACATGTCGTCCATAATGTTGCATGCGCTCCATCAGCATGCATTCTCTTTTGCACACATTCCCCCTCCCAGGAACTTAGGATAAAAAACATACATTTCACATAGCTTTTGGAAGAATAATAAGTTATTATTCCTAAGGACTTAAGCCCCTAGGCTCAACACTTAGCCTCTCTTTTCAATCTTTCAGCCCTTTTTTCCCTTACCCATCTTGTGGAAGCTTAGTCCCCCATCACTCTTTCTTCGTGGTCAGTCTGCACACAGCGATGTTTAATCTTTATTAATTTTCTGCATATCACATATACAAAAACAAGCTCCTGGCCTTTAACACTTAGGTTGTCTGGCCTAATATACACATAAGCCCACCATCTTATCAATACTTGGATCATCAGCCTACAAAACATGATTTACAATTCATAAACATGATTACAATAGGGCTCGTCCTTGGGGATATTACAACTTCCCCTGTCAATATGTCTCCTCTTGGCATTGTACCTTCTCTAACCAATCATGGGAAAATAATAGCTCCCCTGTGGATATGTCTCCTTATCTATATGTTATTGATCTTCCTTTTTGGATCTCTCTCTCTGATGGTTTGACTTCTCTTGACCTCTCTGCAATATGTAGTGTAGATAAATGTAGGGCTACCTATGAAATGTTGCCTTTCCTCTCTTCCAGTGTTGCTTATTGTCCATCGGTTCTTCCTCTTGAAATTCATTGACATATATAAAAAGAATTCATTATTTGATTTCTTCAATAACTTGTCATGTTCACTTGATAATGTTGTTCAATTATTTCCTTCTAATGATATAGCTTATGTTGATGATTTCTCTTTCCTTGTTTTATTGTGCCTTTTACTGCTTTTCCTTTCTATGACTAAATGATTCCACTGATTCTGATTATAAATATGATGAGAGAATTCTTCTGGATAGTCTACAGTAGAATTCATGTTGTGATCAATGTTTTGAATCTATACAAGGATTCATATTCAGGATAACAATTCGAAGATAAGGGTTGTGAATCTGTACAATAAAGACTAACAATGCAAGAGAAATTAGGGTTTAGGGTTAGGGTTACGAATGTCATCTCGAGTCAGGGTTTCCAATGTCAGTTTTATTAAGCCTAAAAATCAAATTTAACTAAAAATTATAATATAAAATGGTATTAATGAGGTTGATCCATGACATAATTCATGGTGAAATTAGGAGAACTTGTTTCTCCCTTGATTTTATATCTTGTGCATCCCTAAAAACACATCTAAAACTCGCTCATAAAATACACAGGGTTGTGGGAAGTAACATATGTGAATGCTATGGTTAAAGCAAATAAAGAAGGTCATATAGTGAGGGAGCGGCAGAACAATAAATTCGATAGGTTTTTGGGAAAGTTCAGACGTAACAACACTGTGGACAATGACAAAGACTCAAAACGAGTGGTTAATACATTCAACCATGACTTGAGTAATGAGGAAATCAAAGGCTTGAAAAAAAAAGGTTTGGGCTTTTCAATTTCTCTAAAAATCATCCTCGTGGAAAACATTGTTTGTAGCATAGAGGATAGCATAAATTCCTTAAGCGATGAAGACAAAGAGTCTGTAAGACAAGACTACGCAAGAGTTTTAATAATGGTGAAACCAACAAAAATTAATTTGGATAAGAAGGAGCATGTAGCTTTTAAAAACTTACGGAATAATGATGGCATTGTAGTCTTGAAAGAATATAAAGGTGGAGTCATGGTGGTTATGAACAAAAATGATTACAATACCAATATGATTGAGCACCTCACAAATAGTGGCAGCTATAGGAAGCTAAGGGGGAACCCTATCTCCAAGTTTATCAAAGAGGTCAAGAAGGCTATTAAGGAATCTAAAGAAGGTTATCAAGGAATCTAACTTTGATGAAATAAGGAAAAAGAGACTTATTCCTAGCTGTCAAATCTCCCCAAGAATCTATGGACTCCCAAATATACAGAAGGAAGGGATTCCACTCAAACCAATTGTCAATACAATTGGATCCCCAACCTATGAACTAGAAAAGTATGTAGCAAAGATTTTAGGACCTTTAGTAGGTGGTACTGAGTCTTACATAAAAGATTCTAATGACTTCGTTAACCTTATCAAAAATGAGAAAGTCGAACAAAAAGACATGCTCGTTAGCTTTGATGTCATTTCACTCTTCACAAAGATCTCATTAAATGAATCCATTCAAGTTATCAATTAAGTCACATACCCTCAAATAGAAATATTTGATAAGGTATGTTTGATATCAACCTTCTTTAGCTTTCATGGAGAGTTTTTCGAATAGATAAGTGGAGTGGCCATGGGATCCCCTTTGTCTCCAATCATGGCTAACCTCTTCATGGAAAATATTGAAAAGAAGGCTCTTGAATCATACCCCCTGAAACCCTCAATATGGAAGAGGTATGTCGATGATACTAACTTTAAATGGCCTCATGGAAATGAAGAATTAAACAAATTATTCCAACACCTTAATGGAATCTCAGAGGACATCAAGCTTACCATGGAACTTGAAGAGAACAAGAGAATTCCCTTTCTTGATGTTATTATCATCAGGAATCAAGATGGTTCACTTGGGCATAATGTATTTAGGAAGAAAACCCACACAGATATCTACCTTCATGCCAACTCCCACCACCACCCTTCACAGAAGTAAGGAATCCTCTATACCCTAGCAAGGAGGGTGGCAAGAATCTCTGACAATGAATATATTCAACAAGAGATAAACCACCTCACCAAAGTTTTCAAGAACATAGGTTACAAGGATAAGGATATCAAGAAGGCGATGATAATGGAAGAAAGAAGGTCCCACTCTAGGAATAACCAGTTCTCCAATATAAAAGTGTACCTTCCCTACATCCAAGGAGTCACATATAAAATTGCTAAGATCTTGAAAAGGAAGGATATTACACCTCTTTCAAACCTCTTATGACCATCAAACAAATAATTAAATATATCAAAGACCCTATTGATCAATGTCAAGAAAAAGGAGTCTATAAGATGTCATGATCATGTGGAAAGAGCTACATTGGAGAGATAGGATGATCATTTCAAATTAGGATAAAATAACACTAAGGGGACATAAAGAATGAGCACATTTGAACCTCATACTTAGTAGAGCACTCACTCAAAACTAAGCATCATGTGTGCCTAGAGGACACTAGGATCCTTGCTAAAGAAAACCATTACTACAAACAACGCTTTAGAGAGGAACTGGAGATAATCAAGCACCCCCAACAATATAAACAGAAATGATGGTTTAGAAGTAAGCAACAATTGACTCCCTTTGATGTACCAACAAAGGAGTCTCCAATGATGAGGTGAGTTCTCTAGTTTGACTTCTTTCTCTTTTCTCCTTCTTCTTTTTCCTTATTTACTTTTATCATTATTATATTAAAGTTAGGATATACAGTCAATATTTAATATAGTTAGGATTTTTAGTTATATCACTACTTATATTATAGTATCATTTTTAGCACTACTTATAGTTACATTATTATCAATTTAATTCTTTAGTCATGCCATTATTACTAATTTATTATTTTATTTCTTATTATCATTTCATTATTACTTATTTATTATTTTATTACTTATTATCATTTCTTTATTACTTATAGTTATACCTTTATTAATATAGTTCTTGGTTAATACGATTATAGTTAGGTTATTATTATTTATATTATTATTATTATTTATTATAGTTATTCTATTACTATAGTTATGGTATTATTATCCATATAGCTACATATTTATCACTTAGGGTTTATTAATACTACTCATTATAGTTACATGGTTTTAGTTATACCATAGTCATACTCATAGTATTATTACTACTCATTATGGTTACATTATTACTAAGAGTGATAGTCTTATGAATACTTAGAGATATTATTATTACTCATTATTAGTTCTAATCACATTACATATAGATTTATTATTATTACATTTAGTTAATCTTATTAATATCATTTTATATTATAATTTATATTACAATTTTTAGTTAAATTAGATTTTTAGGTTTAATTAAACCGGCATTGGTAACCCTGATTGTTACACGTTATTTTGGTCACCCTAATGATGATTTCACAAACATGTGTTCAGGATCCCAACATGACTTTTTTCCTAAGAAAATCAACTTCTTTCCTCCTCTACAAGATTGCTTTTTAGAAAGGGTCTGCAGGCTGCATATATTACACAGTGCAGAAATCTATGATTTTCGTAGGCTACTCTATAGCTGGCCTTCGAGATTTCTGCAGGCTGTTATATAGGCAGGGTGCGGCGGCGTTCCAAGAGGAAAGAGGTTTCACGAAGTTTCTAGAAGGGGAATCTTCTAGAATGTGAGGTGGCATCTGCATGGTTGTGATCCTACTGGTTTCTCTGATTTGGTGGGATCATCCTCATCCCTTTAACCACTTCACCTTCTCCTATATAATCATGGGCTTCTCATGGAAAAGGTTAAGCAAGATTAAGCA
>JASDQU010391341.1:0-10993 GCA_032191745.1 Picea mariana | reverse complement strand
GTGTATTGAGAAGATTATGCTGGATATTTCACTGTTATTCTGTTATTTCTAGCATTTCGTTTCTGTTCTGCATATTTTATATATCTGGTATCTTGCACAGTATGTGATACATGGGGTTAGAGTCCGCGATAGCTGTGGTGGTGCGTAGAAAAATTTAATGATGAAATCTCTAGACAACGATGATGGCTGCCAGAGCCAACTTTTCAACATGTGAATATCGGAGCTCTGGACCAGATAGAATTTTGCTCAAATAATATATCATGTGTTTCTCATTGTTAGGGTCCTCTTGAACTAACACCATAGCAATAGTGGAAGTAGAGGCTGCTAAGTAAAGGATATATTCCTTCGTATAATTCGAAGGATGAAACAGAGGTGTGTTGGTCAATGCATGCTTAAGAGTAGCAAAAGATCATTGAGTAGTGTCATCCCGGATGAAAGGGGTGTCTTTCTGCAACAATTGCATAAATCCTTTGGTAATCTCAATGTAATTACAAAGGAAACGATGACAAAAGTTTTCTTTCCACTGCAAACTTTGGAGTTGTGTCAAATTATTAGGTGGAGGTAAAGCAAGGATAGCTTTAATTTTTAAGGGATCCAGTCGAATCCCACCCTTGGAAACAACGAAGTTGAGGAGTTGACCTGATTTGATAGCTAAGATACACTTATGTCGGTTCAAACGAATGCGGTAGAACCGACATAGAATAAAAATATCCCGTAGATGACCAAAATGGTCTGATCGACTGGATGAATGGGTAGATAAATCATCGAGGTAAGGTTCCACAATATGTTTGATATCATGGAAAACATATGATATAGCCCACTAGAATGTGGCACCAATGTTTTTGATGCCAAATGGTAGTTTCAGATAGGAGAAAGTTCCTCGTGGGTAGATAAAGGTTGTCTTCTGCTAATCAATGGGTAAAATGTCAATGTGGTTGTACCCTGAGAAACCATCCATGAAAGAGAAAATCACACTACCTTTGCAATTATCAATGATATGGTCGATGAAGGGCATAGGGTAGTTGTCTTTTATACAAGACTTATTGAGGTCCCTATAATCAACATAGACATGAATGGTCCCTTACTTCTTAGTGACCAGAACAATATTCAAAACTGATTCCATCAAAGGGATAGGATAGATGAAGCCAAATTTCAATAATTTCTCAACTTCTTCCTTAATAGCCACAGTATTCTTAGGATGAACCAGGCGAAGTTTCTATCGAACGGGTTTTACACCTAGGTAAGTATTGATCTCATGCACAATGATTGAAGGATCGATCCTTGGCATTTATTTGTAGCTCCAAGCAAAGACATCGCATAATTCTTTAAATAAAGAGGTATAAGAAACCACTTCCTCAGGCGAACAATTAGCACCGAGATTAATATTTTCCATGACACTTTCCTTGATCAAAATGTCAATAATGACTGTAGAGTTAATTTTGCCTAAATTCCCCTCATAAATAGTATCTTGTGTAAGTATGGGTGATTGTGGAAAGTCGACAACATCGGGGGGGAGATAGAGTGTATATATTCCTGTATTTCTTCTAGAGGTGGAATAAAAGAGGATCGATGATGGTTATCATCCCAAGGTATGTCATCAATGCTAAGCATTTCCATAATATATGCGTTGGATGAAAATATTTGAGAAATGTAGTCAAAGGAAGACGTCAAGGAATTTAACCAAGATGGGATCGAGTAGGTGTCAGGTGCCAAGAGATGTTGGTCATCCAAGGAGGGAGAGGCTGATTGAGTAGCAATGTATGAAGCCTCAGCTGGACTAAGTGGCATGGTGTCACCTAGTGCATCAAACTCTAGAGGACTAGGTACACTCCAAGGATCGAATGATTCCAAAGACTGATAAGTTGTAGTCGAAATCATATTGACTGTGGCAATATGATGCATGGTAGGAGGGAGTGGTGTAGGGAAGGTACCCATAAGGGTGGAATATTTTAACTATCCTACACCAACACTTTCATACGTGATCTTGTGATCTCCCAAGAAAGGAATATTGTTGGTAGAGCGAGCGCGAGCGTCGAGTGTACAAAAATCTAACTGATCAATAGTGACAATTTTACCCTGATGAGGAAATTGTACACATCGAAATACCGAGGAAGCAATGACAGTCATAGCATAAAACCAACTTCTTTCGAGTAATAATTTGTAATTGAGAGGAGCATCGACCACCTCGACGTCAACAAAGACGGTTTTTCCACCCAACTGGATGGACAGGGACTGCAAAAGATCATGAGGATGAAAACCTCGCCCATCGAATGCGTGCAACATCACTGGGGATTTGTTAAGTGTGGGTGATTTTAAGCCTTTCCAACATGCTAAAGGCATAACACAAGTAGAGGCTCCCTCATCTAAGATGGTACAGTGAATTTGTTGATTGTGAACAACAACATCAATTTGGAAAGCAAGTTGGTGAGAGAGTCAAGACGTAAAATTGTCCAGGTTAAACATGATATTGTTGGACGACTCAGGATCAAAAGAGCCAATGGAAACCAAGAGTGTTCTATGTTGACTTGGGCATTTTTGTAGAACTTATAATGCAGACATAGCACACGATGCTTGAGCCAAATATTCAACAATGTTGTAGTTCTGGGCAGCACGCAAATTAGGATTAAAGGTATATTTACAGATAGTTCTCTTAGGAGGGCATAATATAGAGTCGAACATAGGTTTCTTGATCTGAAGTGATCCATATGGAGGACTAACAGATGGAGGACTAATGGAGGATGGTGATGGATCCGGTAAAGTACCATTGGTGACCTTTCCTTTGTCAGGTTTAGCTAGCATGTCATAGGTCGTAGAGTGGGTGGTTAAATCAATCTCGTTAAATAGATAAATATGGGCACTTGTTGAGGCTTCATCATGAGAAGGGTGGCTGGAACTGACCCCTGGAGAGGGGTTTTGAGCAACCATAGATTTTTTATGAGGAAAAGGCTAAGTAAGCATGGTGGGTTGGGAATTTCCCTTATAAAAAAATTCCACTTCATCATGATGTGGACAGTCTCGAGTGTAGTGATCATCACGAAAAATAAGACATGGGAATTTTGGCTTCCCCTCTGGTTTCGTTTCGGTAGCAGGTGGTGGGTTTTGAGTTTTGGGTTGTTCATTATTATTATTCTTCTTGGGTTTGTTCTTTGTATTCTTCTTACCTCCAGATTTTTTTGAAGAGGCATATTGAACTTCATTCACCTAATAGATTTGAGTTTGGGGGGAGGTAGAGGAGAGTGTGGCCGAATAGTGAGTGGGTGCCAAAGCAGATCGATTTTCCATTACATTCGACTGGGAAGGAGATTGGGTTTTTACGAGGCCGATAACTCCATCTGCATGTGACATGGATGATGGTTTAGATGGATCAGTAGTTGCATGAGTAGTATTTGGGATCAACTGATACAAAGTACCAGATTGTGAATAAACCAAATATAAGTACTGAGCCTGAGCAATGGCCTCTTCCTCAGTGACTACACCACCCATGGCAACATCACGAGAAATCAGGGGTAAGAGTGATTTAGTAAACCATTCTTCTAATAACTGGTCAAGAATGATTGCATTGATCAACCTTTGTCATCATCTCCCCTCATGAATATCATCAGAGATATACATATAGTTAGTTTAACGATGGGAGCTCAAGAGTTCGGTACCTGTCTCGTATCGAATGGGTAGTTGAAAGTGCATGAGAAATAATGGCAAGGGAGTTGAAATCTTGGAAAGAACCACATGGAAGTTCGATATACCACTTGCCTAGTAAGCTCGTAAGTTTTTGATGAAAAAGACGTAAACGTATAGAATCATCCATTAAGGAGTTCGATGAACACCATAAATGGAAATTCATCACATGATCGTTCGGGTCTTCACCTGGTTTACCATCAAACTTTCGAATATCGAAAGGTAATTTAGAAGGGATCACTGGCCAAAAAGGATAATGCAATATATGATCATTGATCAACCGAGACAAGTTTGGGAGATATAGAGTTGCGAGAAATGGTAGTTGTCAGTTAACTTGAGAATGATACTGGTGTGGTATAGGAACACTAGTAAGACCATAAATTGGGTTAGGTGGATAATTTTATCCAGTAGGTCCTCTTACATATGGTTGTTGCTGACCAGAATAAATAAGATTCGATGATGGTTGAGAAACATGTGCATATGGAGGATAACCTGATGGGTTCTGAGGATTATAAGTCAGTTGATGGTTTTTCCCATAAGGGGGATAAACATTTTTTCCATAAGGAGGATAAGGTTGTTTTTTTCCTTGAGGATGTTTCCCCCCAGGGAATAGTGGATTTCTCGGAAAAGGAACGTGTCAAGGATTTGGTGTCACATCCTATCTATACAATGGGTTATGGACTCCAGTTTGAGATTCACCCCCAAGCTGAGGTTGTGTCCCCATTTTAGTTTGAATCCAAAATGGAGTTTTTACCCTAGTGTGAGGTTGAGCTCCTAGAGGGATCCGTAAACTAGAAGTGAATGAATGACCGGAGGCCCCAACCAGATTAGAGCCACCAACACCAACTCCTCCAAATAAAGGTGTAGGGATAGAACCTCTGGGTGTAACCTAGGTAGTGTTGGTAATGTAAGGATTCAAATCTCTATACCCAAGTGGAATTGACGGATTTGGTCTAAGTGATGCTCCAATCGGAGCCTATGATGGTGTCACATTTCCGGTGGGGATTGTAGAAACATGCAGGACCATAGTGGAATGGGCCATCTAGATACTAGGTTCCAAGTGAGAACCAAACAACAATTGGTTTGCAATGGTGATGACATTACTGGTCATACAAGTAAAGTTATTTAAAGGTATCGTATAACTAACAGATGTCTTAGACACTTGTGATGCCATAGGTCGATCGAGACTCACTCCTAGGTTACTGTATAGATCACGTACTGTCAAAGGGACAGAACCAAAACCAGAGGTTCCAACAGTATGAGTCAGGGTCCTAAATGGTTCACTTTGGAAAAAAGGATCCTCTACTCTAGATCCTACGTTAGGTCTGGTGGGTACTTCAGTATCCTCAATAACAACAACCTCTCTAGACAATTTCACCCGTAGCAGATGCAGTTCTCGCCTAATACTCAAAGATGGGTTGATTCGAAAAGCTTCCAAAGAATTGGAAATAATTCAGAACTGTTTCAAAGAGTGTGTGCTTCCAACTTGAGATCCCAGTTCATTATGTACCTCAGGAGGGCCTTCTAAATAATTGGGAAGCAAAGGTAGATAACCCTCTTGATCTTCCAAGGGTAACCCTTGCATCCTACTTGAACGACGAAGGCCGATGTTACTTGAGTTAAGTAATGAACAAAAAAAGAAATCTATGGCCGACTAATGAAAATAAACAGCATACACTAAAAAATCTAGGAATCAAACCAAGAAAACAAAACCTTCTCTCGATGATCATACTAGTTGGTGATGAAATCCAACGTTGCGTGATCAAGTCAATAAGGGGCTAGGATATGAGCGGGTGGAACAATTACGATGGCTACCTACTTAACGTAATTACACCTTGGTCCAAGCTTCTACGCAGTAATTGTGGATTTACCCTCCAAGGAACCTGAGTGAGTTTGACAAACATCTGTTCTAGGTAAAGTGAGACTTCCCTTCATCGTCACATTGTGTAAGAACCTAATTATTATGGCTACTAAGGACACCAACTCGCAATCAACCCCAGGGTGGGTACAGTCGATAGTCCAGTTCAAACGTATGGGCAGGATAACAAGTCTGAAATCCTTAGAGAGAACTGAGGATAAGTGGACCAGTAGAACTCCAGAGGACCCCGAATGGATTGAGAATTCACGAAGCACCAAGGCCAAATGAAGATAGTTGAGCCTCAATATTAAACCCCAATATATGATATGACTATGATGAATGGTTGAACCACAGAGGGATAATCTCCGTAACTCTCCTGAACGCGACCTCATGCATAACCCCTTTGTGAAAGGGGGATCCCAGAAAGCCTATATGACAGTTGGATTTTCTCTCCTTATCACAAGATACTAATGTTTGTTTTGAATGCTTTGGAGAGTTGTACTCATAGCCTAATCCAAAGCGCTAATCCTAGTATAATGTTGGTGGAATATTCTAAAAACAAAAAGTTCTAGATCAATTTTAATTAGCGTTAATTTTGTGCAATTGTTCTTTACATAGGGGTGTATGAAAGTGAAACTGATGGTATTATGACTCAATTCCCAAAAATGCACAAGAAATAATAAGTAGTCTTTTCTTTCAATGAATGTGTATTTAAGAGAAGGAGAAGGAAATTTTCCTTTCACTATCAAACACTAAGATTCAATAACCTCATACAATTGTTTCTCAATCAAGAATCCAATATGATGCTAAAATATTCAGATATTCATTCCAATATCCAAAAACCAATCATGAAAATATATCTTTTTATTTAAATGTGAATGATAATCAACTTGATGTAAAGCTTCCTATATCAATCAGACTTCAAGATCTGTGAGATTTAGACAAATAGAATCAAACTTCACATAAACAAAAATACACTCTCATTGTGATCAAACAAGAAATGCAAAGAAAACCAAATTCAAAAAGAAAACCAGAAATCTCAAAACAGAAGAAAGTGCCTGAAACAATGACATCAAAGATCAAATGGAATGGTGCATAGATCTTTGAATTCCCTTACAACAAATTTCATTCAATCAGATAAGTGAAAAAGAAGTGGGTCGACTCCAAATCACAAGAAAAAAGAGTGACTCAAACTAAGGAAGAAACGTAAAAAATCCAAAAAAATATAAACAATTCTTAGAAATCAATAGGTTGTTGGCCAAAACAGGGACAGACAAAGATCGTAGTAAAATTGAGCAAGTGAAATCAACAAAAAAGGAATCAAAGATCAACTCCCCACAAGGTTTTTACATAAAAAAGACCACCGCTCTGGTGTCAAGGGCACTAGAGCATTGCAACGCTCTGTGCAAGGCTACAAGGGAGTGCCAGCGCTCTGGTAGTAGAGGCAGGGAAGCGTTGGGCTCTCAATAAGTCAAAACACTGCCCAGAACTAAAAAAAACTCAGAAAAATTAGAAATTGAGTATGTATAGAATGAATTCAAGACCCAACAACACATATAATAATTAGAGACACAACATGAATAATATATAAAGGTGAGAAAAGGCCAAAAACAAGATTAAGGAAAGAAACCAAAACTGAAGGCTCCATTATTCCCTGGTGGAGTTGCCAATTTCTGTTACAGGAGAATCCCCCTGTGGACAAGTGGATTCCCTCTTGGATACTAGACCCCTATAACCAAGACAAAAAGGTGCAAATTTTCAACACTGACATTCCTTCTAATGAAGCTAAACTAGTTGAGGAATAAGAATAAAGGAATATAAATACCTTTAATAACGTTTTTCCTTGCTCGATGTAGATTGATCTTGATCTCCAATTTTTTCACAAAGTCCTGCAATCGAAGGAACAACAATGAAAAAACATACTTCCTATTCCTACCATGATTAGCTTCGAAATAGATCTATCAAGAAGAACAAATTCATGAAACATACATGAATTTGAAGGAAATAGGCCAAGCACATATATATATTAATGAAAACAAAGCAAAGTGCTTACAACCATGATGTAGATGCAACAACTTCACCAAGATCTCTTTGTCCATATCCTTTCTCAAAAGTTCCACGATCAGAATGATTGTAACTTCATTGATATCTTCCTTATGAGATCATAAGTTTGATGCCTTTAATATCTCTCCCTTTCACTATGAAGAGACATCCTTATATAGGCTTGGAGAGGCCTAACCATCTTATATATTCTTGGGATAGGTTGAGGATCTTTCTCCATCAGTTGTGGATCCTCCCTAAGATCGAGCCTTGACCTCAGATTTGAATCCAACTGACTCCAGAGATGAGGGGGATTTATCCCTGATTTTCCTCAATAGTCCAAAATTCTCTCAAACAAGCCAACGCTCCCTCAAAATGGGGCACGGAGTGTTGCAACGCTCCCCCAAAGGAGGGAAGGGAGCGCTGGCACTCCCTGACAGTGGGTAGGGGAGCGCTAGCCTCCAAAAATGAATTTTGAGTAGTTTTTCCATGATAAAATATTTGTACTCTTTGTTAATTGATTTCTCCTTACTAAGCTAGCCTTTGAAGGTGTCTTAAGTTTTCTTGTAATGTCATTCGAGACATTACATAGGCAAGATGATAGTATGATGTTTGTGACACTTGCGACGCTTAAGGATAAAATGCGATACTTGCGACACTGGTAATGACGACAATAAGTAATCATTGGAGTGAGTAATTTTGATGTGTAACACTATCATGCGCCTAAAATGAAGGTCATATGCAAAATTTAGGACCCTAGGATGTTGAGGTACCCAATTACACCAACTTACCCATAGGGCCCACATGACTTTTGGTGTTTCACCTTCTAGGGTTAGGATTTTGGATGTCTAGGGTTTTGGAATTCATGAGTAATATGAAAAGGGACTATGGAGCCTCATTGTAATCCATTCTGCTCAGACGGATGCACGTAAAACCTGACGTGAGAGGGGGATCCCAACTATGATTATATGAAAATTGGATTTACTCTCCCTATCGCAAGATTCTAAGTTTTTCTTGAATGCTTTGGAGAGTTATTCTCATAGCCTAATCCAAAGCATTATTCCTAGTCTATTGTTGGTGTAAAGAGTCTAAAAAGAAAATTTTTCTATATGGATTTTTAATTAGCATTGATTTTAGTGGTTGTTCTTTAAACAAAGGTGAATGAGAGTGAAACTAATGATGTTGCGACTTGAATCCCAAAGAAGAAAAATAATGATAAGGAAATTTTTCTTTCTATGAACTTCTATTTATGCGAATGATAAGAGTTTCTTTCTTTCACTACCAAACACAAGAATGCAAAAATTTCATGCAATTTGTTTTCAACAAGAATCCATTTAAATGTTAAATTATAAAGAAATATTTTCCTGTATCCAAAAACCAATAGTAAAAAGTATCCTTTCGTTTGATTATAAATGTGAACTGAATGATTTTTTTAATGCTTCTTATGTCAATAATAAAAATAATTTTCACTATTGTAGATTTAGACAATGGGAAGAAAAAATCACACAAACATAAAGCACTCTCACAATAGTGAATAAGAGACAAAAATGAAACTAATGTTTCCAATAAAGAACAGTACCAAAAACAACAAAACACACTTAAGAAAATATTTGGAAATATATGAAGATCAGATATCAATTAAAACAGTAAAGAGATCCTTGATTTTCCTTGCAACAATCTTTAATCGATCATATGAACGAAAAATAATCAAAATGAACCCAAAATATGAAGAAGAAAAGATTGATTTCACAACAAGGAAATATAATAAAACACAATCAAAGATAAAAAAGTTTAAAAGAAGCAAGTTGCAGGCCTTACAAAAGACATAAACTGATAAAACAAGTGTTGAGTTAAAAGGAAATACCCAATAATCACACCCAGTAAAAAGGCCATCAACAATTTTCCAAGATGAGGAAAAATCAGTGCTCTAGCTATAATATCACGAGAGCACTACAACACTCCCTAACACACTCTATGGGATTGTCGATCAGGAAATCAACGCTCTGGCTGCAACTGGAGAGGGCGTGGGTTTCTGAGAAAATTTGGGAACAACTCGAAAAATGAAAAACTTAGGAAGTTTGATCAACGGTCTCTGTGAGACAACTTTAGTAATGACAACATATGTATAGAAGGATAAAAACAACAAACGAGATCTGAATATGGGAAAAAATAAAAGACAAAACGAAGAAAAGAAACCAAAACTGAAAGATTTGTTTCCTAGTGGAGTCGTCAATTTCTATTATAGGAAAATTCCCCTGTGAATAGGTGAATATCCTCTTGGATTCTAGATGCCTACAACCAAGACGGAAAGATGAAAATGGACACTAAAATTCCTTTAAATGTAGTTAAACTAGTCAAAGGTAAAAGATGAAAAAAGTATGATGTACCTTTTTTTGAAGCATGTTCTCGCTTAATCCAAGTTGAACTTGATGTCCAAGCTCCTTAGTGATATATGCAATCCAATGAAAAATGAAGAAAACACAGACTTCCTACTCTATCAATATTAGTTTAAACTAAATTTATCCATAATAGACAAGTATATGCAACAATACACAAAATTGAAGGAAATAGGCAAAGAATATATTAATGAAAACATTAAAAGGTACCTACAATCTATAGATGTAGTTGCAACAACCTCTCCAAGTCCTCCTTGTCCAACCCCTTCCTCAAAAGATCCACGATCAAAATGATAATACATTTGATGATTATTCTCCTCCTCTTCACCATGAGAATGCCTCCTTTTATAGGCTTTGAGAGGCTCAACCACCTTAGTTATATTTGGGATAAGTTGAGGATATGACTCCATCAGTTGTGGCATCTCCCTTAGATGCAGCCTAAAGATTGGATTCGAGCCAAACCAACTCAAATAATCTTTAGTTGTCCTTAGAGAAAAGGGAGATTTATTCCCATGATTCCTTCAACGAATTGACGCTCCTTTAAAATGGGAAAATGATAACTACAATGATCCCTTCCAGATTGATAGAGAGTGCTAGTGCTCCCTGCATATGACCATGGGAGTGTTGATATTCCAAAAGTTCGTGAAGATGATGAATTCTCAAGGAAAAACATTTTGTTTAGTTTTTCAAATGATGTGCTTTCTCCTTCCAACATGTTCTAGAGTATGTATCAAGTGTTTCCATGGTGTCGTTCACAATGCGACACATGTAGAATGAAAATGTGACACTTACAACACTTGTGACAAAAGTGTGACACTTGCGACAATGATAATGTGACATTATCGAAGTGGGGAATTTTGACGTGTAACAGAAAGGGAGAGGGAGAGAGAGTGGTAGAGAGGGATAGAGAGAGATAAAGGAAGAGAATGAGAGAGAGGGAGAGATTGAGAGAGATGGAGGGTGGTGTATAGAGAGAGTGAGAGGGGGGGAGAGGGAGAGAGAGAAATCGAGAGAGTGGAAAAGA
>JASDQU010391333.1:0-10993 GCA_032191745.1 Picea mariana | reverse complement strand
AAATCTAATAATTGTATGAGGTCTTACGGTTCTCTTACAAGAACACTTTCAAATAAGACTCTTCCAATATTAGAACATTTAACAAGACTTTAAAAACTGAAATCAAACAAAAACATAAATTAAGCTATACCTAAAATAAGAAAATCAGCATGCAAGTGAGGCCATGGGGGCCCTCCATAACTCCACAAGCACACCACTTCAAAGGAGACTCAGATGAGAAGCAAAATCGAAGTATGAATCTTTATTTCAAAATCTCCATTACAAACCAACTCTAAGATTACAACTCTCTCTAATTCTAAGATTACAAGCTTACAAATGAAGGAGGTAACACTCCTATTTATACAAGAGCTATGATACAAACTCATAAATGTGATCCACTAATCTCTCTTTAGTTCCATACATCTCTCAACCATCTAGACACATAACCCCCTTTTGTCCTTGATCTTCTCCATGAGATCATGATCTTTTCCATGAGGTTTATCTTCTCAAATTCGAATTTGATCATGCAAGGCCACATAAAGGTGTCTTGGAAGCTTCCTTGGCACCTACACATGTCACAAAAACAATCCATTTTCCATATATAAAGTAAAATATATTATTTTCTAATATTTAATCAAGAATCTCTTAAAAATGCTTAAAAATAAATAATATTTGGAAAATATAAATGAGACCCATTAATGGTGAACAATAGGGAAAATGAAGTGACATGGTGGTGAATAATGAGTGATATAATGGAAGCATAGGTGAAAAAATGTATGGTAATGAGTGATATTTGTATGACGTTTTGAAGCCCAAACAGTCTTTGAGCATTTTTTTATTTTGAAAAGGGGGAATTTGATGCACATGTTTGGGTGGTTCTTTTATTAGATATGGCTTACTTGGAATGATATGTGTGACTTGTGGACTATTGGAGGGTGAATCTGTTTGTCATTGCAGGGCTTTGACAGGTGGAAGTATTTTTCATGGAGGCATAAGGTCACTTGGACCTTCATTGGGGCATGAAGCCCACATGTTGGATGATGCCCACCCTCTCCTTGGACACATGGGAAGAGGAACATTACTTTTGGAGGCACTTGGAGACCATGATATAAGCATGTTCCATCCTTTTTCAAACCAACATTGGCCTTGGAAGGCCCAAAACATCACCTTCTATGCCCTAGACATCACATGAGGACTAGGGTTTTGATGGGGTTTCTCATGGATGACGATGATGTGGCATGGTTTGATGGAGAGAGGGAGACTTGGAATGCATTAGATCACTTGGTGGCATGGCTATGGCCTTTGTAGGCCCAACGTTCTTCACCAAAGACTCCAACATCTCTCTAGGATGCCTAACGCCACCCTTTAGGGGACGACGTCACCCCTAGAAGGGGAATTTATTTTATGAATTTGTAATTTTAAGTTGTAAAGGACAAAGAGGGAGGTAGAAATCTCTAATTTGATGTTGACTTTTTAAAAAGTGGACAAATTGGCTTTTCAGTGATCTCCTATAAGTGGAGGTCACTTTCATTTCATTTGGATCATAACTCACTTGAGAATTACATATTACATGGCTGAAATTTTTTCCCTACTTGGGCATTTTTCTCTATATCTCTCTTGGATTTCTCTTGGATGCTATTACTTTATCAATTGGTGAAGAAACTAAGGCACTATCTCTTGGAAATCTTGAACTTGGTATTTTGGTGGAATATACTTGATAAAGAAGGTTTCTTCATGTTATTCTTGGAATTCATAAGGCATTTATGAATTTATTATTTGGTTTCTTCTTGTTTCAAGCATTAGTTTGTCTAGACCCTTGGAGGAGTATAAAGTCATACACCCTCCATCAAGTCTACTTTTTTATATTTGAATAAGCTATATTTTTACAAAGGTTCCTAGGAGGAGTAAAAGGGTTACACCCTCCTAGATATACCTTGCTAGTTTTGTTTTCCCTAGGGATTAAAAGGGTTTACACCCCTAGAGAAGTAAAAAAAATAGCTCTTACACAAGAGACTCCATAAACCAATTGATTTGGCACTAGCCTAAGTTGCATTGGAGATATAATATTCTTGCATTGGTATACATGAATTTACAAGATATTGCAATTGTTCAAGTTGGATTATTTTATATATGTTATAAGCATTCTTGTTCCCTAAGGGCATATTCTTTAGCCAAGTAATTCTCTTTCTGTTACAAATTAATGCTACAAACATTAGGGCTACATAAAACAACTCTTCTTTCAATCTTTACTCACTATTCTACCGTTGAAATTTACTTGTGAACCTACATTATTGCTCTAATAATTATTGGCTATCATTTGGATGGTTTACTTGTTGATTTCTGTGGTTAGAAATTGATTTTGTAGAAATGTTTGCTACAGCCACTTGGATGTCATAAAAAATTGCTGATAATATCACATTACAACCAATAATCACCACCAAAGTCTTTCTTAAATCATTGGAAGTTTATCTAGTCATTTCTAGCTTTATTTCTGATATCTTATACTAGATTTTTGGATGGTTAAATTTGCAGTTCTTGACATCATTCGTTGTTGATCTATATATTTCAATATTTCTGAAATTTGGGCTAGCAAGGCCTCTTTCTTGATTCCATTTGGTTTAAGGCTTGTATATATATCATTTGTCTTGTTCTAGGTAGGGCTAACATTGTTTTACAGGTACACAACAATTGGAAACCATTCTTCATCTACAATACTCATTCTCAAGCCTTACTCCCTCTCAAATATTGAACTGTAGTGGTGTCCATCCATCATTCTCACACTTTCCATCTCAATCCCCCTAGGTCATCGATATTCCCCCCTTGTGGTGATTTCATCACCACTAAAGCGAGGGGAGTGCCTATCTGAGGTGATAGTGGGTAGGTACTCCCATAGTTTTCATATAGTTGTCATACTTCCGTGGTTTGGGTTGGGATTTTCCCAAGATACAGATTGTGTGATAACATCTTGGCATCGTTTTCAGGGAGGATTTTGAATCCTCTTTTGAGCCCTAACGACTCTTTGGCAAGCTTCGATCCCAAATACTTTACCCATAGCTTTCCTGGAAACTCCATTTGAAGGAAGTTCCCTTTCCATTTTTTATGAGGCTTTAATAAAGATCATCTGACAACTCCACCATCCTAGAATCACCAACTCTTTCTCGAGGAAGATTCAAACCTTCTAAGGTTAACTGAAGAAGGCCTCCTCATAACTCCCCCATTGTCAAAACCTTGTTCCAAGGTTTCCTTCCCCTCACCACAATGGGTCATTCTTGGGCTAGCGATATTTTTAAACCATTAAAGTTAGCCACCATTTCTGGGTATCCCAGTACCATGTCCAAAGAGTGTCATAAATGGTTTCCAAAGTTCACTGGGAACAGTGTTGTTACAACAGAAGATCACCTGTATGCAATGGGTGTAGCTTTAATAAATGATGGTGTGGAACATGAAGATGTTGTGATTAGACTATTAGACATGTCTCTTACTAAATATGCCTAGAGGTGGTTCAAAGGACTTCCCGACAATCACCTAGCATCCTATGAATCTTTCACAAATTTGCTCAAAAAGAGATGGACAAAGACAAAAGATAATGGAATGATATTGATGTAATTCAACCAAATTAAGAAGAAAGTTAACGAAGCAGTGGAGGAGTTTGATGCTAGGTTTGACAATTTTCTCAACTAGATCCCAAAGGAATTGTGCCCACCTCCAAAAGTCATTCTCCTTTTTTACATAAATTCTTTTGATGGGAAATTATGTTTTACCTTGAAAGATAAAATTCCTGAAAATTTGGCGAAGGCAAAAGAGTATAGTGTGCATATTGAAGAGAATATTATTAACTCAAATATTGAGCCTTTTCAGTTTCCTTATGCCAGGGTAGAAGAAAATACCAAGACTTCAACCAACACTACGCAGGATCTAATCAGTCTCTTATCTCATAAGTTCGATAAGATGAATGCTTAGTTTATCCAAAGTCAAAATCAAAACATGAACAAGTTGACAACCTTGGAGAGACACCAATCTACCCCAAGACCTTAGTTTATAAAACAATAGAGGGAACAAAAAGGTTGGAAGGACAAGGCCTCAACAAGAGGCAAAGGCTCCTGACACTGTAAGCCCAGTTGGAATGGTCAACATAGAGGAATCACCATGGTGTTTTCGTTTTCATGAGCCATGTTCAGAAAATGATTGTCCAAGACAGGGAGAAGAAGAAGGTTCAGGCCCTACGGACTAGTTGAACTTCATTGATACAAGTTTTTCTCTCCAGGATTAAGAGTATGTGGATATTACATAGGAAAAAATTGAGGAGATTAGGAAGAGGGGATCTAGGAAAGTTCGATTCAGAGTGTTAATACAAATGGATGAAAACATGAAGAATGAAATAGAAAAAAGGGAAATCTTAGCATACTCAAGAAGAAACAAAGCTTCAGTTCATCCACCAAAAGAACAAAGGAAGTGCCTCCACCTCCAGTGCGTGACTTGATCCTGATATCTACACCAACAAATGATGACTTTCGATTGAATATAGATGTACCAACTATGATTGGAAAGATGAAAGAAATGTGCAAGATTCCTTCTGTAAGGAAAGAAGTATTGAAATCTTTGAAGCTACAGGATGAGCTTGAAGATCCTTAAATAATCTTAAACGCCCTGTCCCACATGGATAGAGAAGTTCCAAATAACCTCGACCATTCAAGTGATTATGAATATGATGTAACACCTTAGGTCATGGATTATAACCCTTCAAAGTTACCATTTGTTGGAGAAGATTATATTGATATGTTATTTCCTAAGACAGATGAGTATAAAGAGAAATTTTCCAAATACCAGGGAAAGGACCTGAGATCCATCAAGATACTCAAGAAGGATGAGGAAAAGAAGGATCAAGAACAAGAACAAGCTATCAAAAATGTTGTCTAAGCAGATCCTCCCACACAAACTTACATGGAAAATGTGTTGTGTTTTGAATTTGGTGAAGACAATCTAACAATCATGTGGGATAGGAGGAAGGGAAAGCTAAAGTATGACAAGAAAAGTGAGATTCTATGGCTTGGCCCTTACATTGTCAAGAAGAAGTCTCAAAAGGGTACTTAATTTTTAGCTTCCATGGGTGGGAGGAAGATACCATTACCAATTGATGGTTCTATCATCCAACCTTATGTTGATGGAACCTGAGTTCTTGGGGCCATGGGCCCCAGGTAAGTAGGTAGGTCATTTTATTTCCCTTGCATTTTAATTTTCTTTCTCATGATAATTTAATTGCATTTACTTATTTACATGTAATATCTCATTTTAATTTATCTCTAATTGCATTATTGCATATTTGTTATGATCATGTTACATGTTAGCTTATAATTTTTTGAAAAAATGCAAAGTTTTCTTTTAAAGATTAGTTGAAATTTTAAAATTTTTGATCATATGGACAAAGGGTGAGTGAGACACCCTTGATATCCAACATTTTATTTGTTTCAGTGTGTGTAGGAACATGTATTACTAGGATATGTTGAGGCTCTCATGGACTCTACATTGAGTACATGTCCCCAAGTAGGAGCCATATGTTATCCCCCATTCCTAGGAATAACTAAGGAGATGATTTCTCAAGGCCTTCAGGTTCCAGACATGGAGTACCGAGAGGCAGATGAGCAAGTAGGGACCCTTATCATACCACAAATAACCATATGATGAATGGAAGAAACATCCACCACACCCATATTGGCCTATAGAGGACAACAAATCTTGCTTCATGACGTAACAAGTATGGTTTCGTGGTAAGTGTCATTTTAATATTTGAAGCATTTGAACATGTCGCAAAGGAACCTTTCTTGATTTTGAAAATGTTTTCTTGGAAATTATGCCTTTTTCCTCATTTCACCTTGGTGGTTGACATGTCATACTAGCAAGTGGGTCACCCTTGAGGATAGGGTTGTTACTAGGGGGTCTCCTTGAAGATTCATCGTACCACTCCCATCCATACTTATCATTTTCCACACTCATTTCCCTTTGTCACCTCATGTTTGGGTTTTTGGGCATTATTGACCCAATAAGGGCTTGTATCTCATTTCAGGGGAAGAAAGGGATGAAGGCCCAAAGGCTTGTAGTTGGAAAATGAGAAAATCTAATAAATTATCCTCTAGATGCTCGCCCTAAGGCCCTGAGAGAAATGAACTGGTTCTCCACAAAATTCAAGGATCGGTAAATTAAGACACATAACTAATATATGTCCCACTTGTTGAGGGAATGCATTGCAGTGTCTTTTACTCTCCTTGCACATGGCACTCAATGTGTTCTAGCCTCAAGTGGAATTGCGATACTCTTTACTTTCCTTTGAATATAGTACTCAATGTTCATACTTTAATTAATTAATGGAAAATTAAAGGTCTTGGAAAAAGGTTACATTGAAAACGAGGATCCAACACACCCTCTACAAAGGCACCAATAAATGAGACAATATGAGCCCTTGTATGTCAAGAAACCCCATGTCCAAAAGTTACACCCCCATCCACCTCAAACTCTTTTGCATGACTTAGAGATGGTCTTCTTGGAAAAAACTCCTTAACTTTGGGAATGATCCACCCAATAGGTCACCATGAAAACCCTCCCATATCTAAATTTGGCAAGTTGTATAAGGTCTTTGAACATTTGTTTATTTTGAAAAGAGTGGATTTGATGCACATGTTTGGGTGGTTCTTTTATTAGATGTGGATTACTTGGAATGATATGTGTGACTTGTGAACCCTTAGAGGGCGAATCTGTTTGTCTTTGCAGGGCTTTGACATGTGGAAGTATTTTTCATGGAGGCATAAGGTCACTTGGACCTTCATTGGGGCATGAATCCCACAGGTTGGATGATGTGCCCCCTCTTCTTGGACACATGGGAAGAGGAATGTTGCCTTTGGAGGTACTTGGAAACCATGAGATGAGCATGTTCCATCCTTTTTCACCCCAATGTTGGCCTTTGAAGGCCCAAAATGTCACCTTCTATGCCCTAGATGTCACATGAGGGATAGGGTTTTGATGGGGTTTCTCATGGATGATGGTGATGTGGCATGGTTTTATGGAGAGAGGGATTCTTGGAATGCATTAGAGCACTTGGTGGCATGACTATGCCCTTTGGAGGCCCAACGTTCTTCACCAAAGGCTCCAACATATCTCTACGAGGCCTAACATCCTCCTTTAGGGGATGATGCCACCCCTAAAAGGGGAATTTATTTTATGAATTTGTAATTTTAAGTTGTAAAGGACAAAAAGGGAGGTCGACTTCTCTAATTTAATGTTGACATTTAAAAAAGTGGACATTTTGGTTTTTAGTGATCTCCTATAAGTAGAGGTCACTTTCATTTCATTTGGATCATAACTCAGTTGAGAATTACATATTACATTGATCCATATTTTATGAGAAGAATGAAATGACTACAGATTATTACCAAATGCTTAACACAGAATAACAAAGATACAATAAAACTAGTTTTCTATTCAATAACAAAATAAGCCGAAACTGTAAAATGCAGTGGAAAACAAGCTTGATGGAATGGTGGCAGCTTATCTCTGAGAAGAGATGTGATGGTTGTGCTCATTCGCAAGAAGATGATTACAATGAGGCTCTCAAGGTATTTTTACAATAAACAGGAGTTTCAAAAACCCTAAACATCCAAAAACCTAACCCTAGGAGATGAAGCGCCAAAAGTCATGTGGGCCCCGTTTGGGTAAGTCAGTACATCAACTTCCCGGGGTCGTAACTTTTGCATACGATCTCTATTTTAGGCGTATGATAGCCCATTGGAAAGATCTATCCGAGGACTAAAACAGTTACATAAAATTTCATAATGAAAATTTTCAACCGCAACATACCCCAAAAAACGTTGTTTAGGGCCTCAAAACGACTCCGGAAGTTCAGGACCCAAAAAACTGCTAAAAATAGTAAATTATCAAAATTGCTAGAAAGTTGTTTTGAGCCTGATGGAAATGTGGGAGGCCACTATATCCACCTGGATCAATCCTCCCTCCTTAGGAAGCAATGGTCTCCATTGTGCTGAGTTCCCCCATCAGATGAGGAAATTTCTGCTAAATTTGGCCTCGGGTGAGCCACTTGCCTTGGTGCAGAAGCTGCCTTGCTTTGACGACTCGATAAAGCTGGATCCTTTGTTGTCGAGTGCCCTTGATATGTGTGTCCACAATTTGATCACTGGATGCCTGTTGTATGAAGTCGGGGTTGAGATCTATTGGTGTCAGCTGTTCTGCTACGTCTGAGGTGTCCAATAATGGTGGGAAATAAGGCCGAAGGAGTTCCACGTTGAACACTGGGTGCGGGCCAAGGAAAGGAGGAATGTTGAGCTCAAAAGAATTATCCCCCACAACCTTGGTGATGGTGTACAACCCATAAAGGAGTGGGAGAAGCTTTCGATGGGGTCCTGTAAGGCGTTCTTTCTACAAGTGAAACCAAACTTTGTCGCCCACCTGAAACTTATGTGGAGCCCGATGTTGATCATGGCGCTACTTGTACTTGTCATTGGACTTCTGTAGGATATCCTGAACCTGTTGGTGGATGTGCTGGATCCTTTCAATGAATTGGGTGGCTTTGTCAACCTCAGTTGGAGTAGGAGAGGAGTGGGTCGAGGTGACCGCAAGGGGAAGTGAAACATCTATGGGACCCAATGGATGGAATCCCAACCCCACCTGAAAGGGGCCGTGGCTGATTGAGTTATGAAGGGATCGGTTGTAGCTATGCTGGACATAGGGAAGACTCTCATCCCATGTGCGAGTGTGATTGGAATTATGCATGCGTAGGATATGCATGATCATTCGATTTACAACCTCAGTTTGGCCATCTGTCTAGGGGTGGAAGGTCGTAGATTTGGTAAGCTTGGTGTCCAGAAGTGACCAGAGGCTCAACTAGAACGTGCTGAGAAATCGACTGTCCCAATCTGAGACAATGGTTTGTGGGATTCCAAAATGTACCCAGACTTGTTCAAAGAAGAGCTTGGCAGTGGCTTCTGCTGTGATTCTCTTCTTGCATGCAACCATAATCACCATCTTAGAAAAGTGATCAACAACCACAAAAACACAGTCATTTCCCTACTTGGTTGATGGGAGGCCTGACATGTAGTCCATTGAGATGGATTACCATGGCCTGTCAGGAGTTGGAAGAGGGGTGTACAGGCCCTGTTTCTTAGTTGTTGGTTAGTCAATAGTGCAGGCAGTGCAAGACCTGATATACTTACTGATCTCCTGTCGAAGTTTCGGCCAGTAGAAATGTTTTTGTAGCATCACCACTGTCTTTTCGACGCCGAAGTGTCCTACCACCCGACTGTAGTGGGCTTCCTAGATCAGCTTCGCTCGCTCGCTTGATGGAACACAGATATGGCCTAGACGACACAATAACCCATCCTGAAGATGGAAATTATTGACCATTGCCTTTGCACCCAACATTTGGTAGGTGGTGGCGAAGTCTGGGTCTGTCTCATAGAGTTGGGGCCATCCAGAGGTCTCATGGTTGCAAGAGTCTAGCACTGTGGTGAGTGTCGCGATTGGTGGTCTGCCGAGGCAATCAACGACGCAGTTGGTGCTTCCTATTTTATACTTGATGTTGAGGTGGAATTGCTGCAAGTATGTGGACCAATTTTGATGGCAGTCATTATGCAATTTTCCTTGTGTCTGCATGAATTGTAGTGGCTTATGATCAGTGTGGATGACTGTCTCCCTCCCAAGAATGTAATGTCTCCATTTGCAACGGGCTTGCACAATGGAGTACATTTATTTGTCGTAAGTAGGGTACTTACGGACAACATATGATAGTGTCTCGCTATGATAGGCCACGGGGTGGTCGTGCTACGTGAGAACGAAACCCATAGCATAGTCTAAAGCATCAACCTCAATCTCAAAGGGCTGTTGCAGGTCTAGTAGTGAAAGTACTGAGGCTGAGCACAAGCGCTGCTTCAAATCATCGAACACTTGTTGTTGGGGCTGAACTCGTGCAAATTTTGCCTTACCACCACCCCTGGTTATTTGGTTGAGGGCCCATGCAATATGGGAGAATCCCAACACAAACCTGTGGTAGAAATTGGCAAGGCCCAAGAAGCTCCAAAGCTTAGTGAGTGTGGTTGGGGCTGACCAGTCACGGATGACTTGTATCTTGGATGGATCCACATGTATGCCATGTTGATCAATGATTTAGCCTAGGTAATGGACCTTGTCCATGCCGAAGGAGCATTTTTCCAGGTTGGCGTAGAGCTTGTGCTGCCGCAGGGTATGCAGAACCTACTGAATATGCTGCAAGTGTTTGGCCCAAGTCTTGCTGTAAATGAGAATGTCATCTAGATACACCACTACAAAAGTATTGGTGAATGGTCGCAGGATATCGTCCATCATCCTCACGAAAGTGGCTGGAGCATTTGTCAGACCAAAGGGCATGACCAACCATTCAAAAAGGCCTTCCTTTGACTTGAAGGCGGTCTTCCATACATTTGTATGTTCTATCGGGACTCTGTGGTAGCCAAACTTCAGATCAATCTTACTGAAGTATTTGGCCCCCATGAGTTGATCAAGGAGGTCGTCGATTTGGTGAATCGGGTACTAGTTTCTGACTGTGATTTTATTTAGAGCCTGGTAATCAATGCAAAGTTGCTAGGTTCCATCTTTCTTTTGTACCAGCATGATTGGGCTCCCGCAAGGTGATGAGCTGGGATGGATGTGCCCCTTGTGGAGCAATTCTTGGATCTGTTGCTTGATCTCCTCATTCTCTAACAGAGAGTGACGATAGACTGGCCCATTGGGCAGCGGTGCGCTGGGGGTCAGATCGATGTGGTGCTTGACCTAGCAGTGTAGAGGTACCCTGGTAGGCGAGGAGAAGATATCTGAGTATTCTTCCACAACCTTATTTACTTGCTTCTGCTATGTGGAGAGGTCGGTCGTAGAGACCCTGGATGTGGATGTGATTTTTCTCTCATTCTGAGAGCGAATCACGAAGAAGACAAACTTCCCCGTCTGAGAGATGACCTTCCTGCATTGCTTAGCAGAGATC